>LQRL01059443.1:15266-30082 GCA_001703475.1 Hydroides elegans
GGTTATGTTACCCCCAATCCGGCGTATTTCAACATTTACGCGTATCGGGAATTCAATTTGTGTGAATGTGATGTAATTTGATTTTTTGCAAACAAATCTTCATTAATGGATCGAATATTCTCATTGATGAAAAATGAATTCGCAAGATTTTGGTTGAATTCTAAGTTTACGTTATTCAAAACTCTGTTTAGTAAATGAATAAATAATTTGAAATACTGACAATAATGCAAATTTTGTTTGTGCAAATGTCAAAAAATAAATCCGTATATCCTTTTAGAGTAATGATTTTTAGGCTGAATTCTAAAAAAAAATAAAAAAACTCCGATCAGAATTTGTATTCATAAATATCCCCATTTTTCGAATTAACTCTTTCAAAATTATTATTTCATACGTGAAATTATAGATATATTTGCGTGAATGTGAACCGGATACGATATTATTTGTTGAATGTTCGTCGATTACATTAATGCGTATGTCAATCAAACTTAAAGACAACATCAACTGGTCCCCATGTTTTGACGTCACTAATATGGGAAACAGCAGGCGACCATAACTTTGTACATCTTATGTTATTTTGCATTTAAAATGCAATCTTTTTTCCAGTATGTTCACAGCAATGTCATCAGCAATTTCAATCATTAAACCAATTTCATATTTTGGTCGAACCATTTTATAAATAGAGAAAATGGGCAAAACTGTTTATCTTTTATGTAAGGAAAATGCCTAGGTCCTTGCAAATGGCCGCCAGGTCGAAATCTGGTTCCCATTCTAACTAGGGAAAAATAAAGAAAATGATAACATGATTTTTCATAATTATTTCGTATAATCTCAATCATGTACCACCATAGATTATAGTGCGAACAGATGATGATAAATATTTTAATTTGTATTTTCCGGAGGCTCCCACAAATTTTGATATGAAAATGACTATGAATGTTTTGTACGAAATAAATTCGCATGAATCAATTCATTCTTCGCCGGATTGTTGGTGAATTTTATTTTTCAATTATCCAATCAAAATCGAGAATACAAAACAGGGAATGTTGAGAAAAAGTGACGAATCAAACAAAACGACGGATTATACGCATTATTGTCGGCAACAGGTTATTATTTTAGTGTTCCCACTACGATAAAGATTCACTACTATCATGAATTTTTCGAATGATTCATCGACAACCGGCTGCTTAACAGTTTTCTGTTAAATATTGCAATTAGATGAGACATAAAGAGGGAAAAACTTCAGTTATTAACACATAATCGCTTATCTAAGTAAAAGAAACTCTTGCCTCTTGGATGACCAGAAATAAACTGAAATTAAATGAATCAAAAACGGAATTCATCATTTTCGGAATTAAAAAAAAAAACAGGTATCGAAAATGCACAAACATTCCATTAACGTGGGTGGTGACCATATTGAGGGTAAAAAGGTTGTGCGGAACCTCGGTTCAATGTTTGATTCGGAATTGAAAATGGTGCATCATGTGAGCCACATACTAAAAGTCGGATACTTCCACCTTAGGCAGTTACGGTTGTTTCGAAGATATCTCACGCCTGCGGCGGCCAAGATATTAGTACACGCAAGCATCGTTTCAAGGCTGGACTACGCAAATGCCCTTCTTTTTTGGGATAGCAGACACTCAGCTCAACCGCCTACAACGGCTTCAAAACTGCGCGGCTCGGTTGATTACAGGAGACTCACGTGAAGTGTCTAGTGTAAAAGTGCTAAAAACGCTCCATTGGTTACCAATTCGAGCACGGATTCGATACAAAATCCCCATACTCACTTTCAAGGCTCTCCACGACCTCGACCCTCAATACCTTAAGGATATGCTGTCGATCCAGGTTCATGTTCGGAAAACTAGACTGTCGAATGGGGGACCTCGATTGACTGAGCAGAAATCGAATCTGAAGTTTGGAGGTGACAGGGCGCTCAGTGTGTGTGCCCCAAAACTTTGGAACAAACTCCCAGACTCACTACGATCATGTTCCGACATTACCATTTTCAAACGAAAATTAAAGACCGAACTGTTTAATGAGTTTTTAATGTAACTATTTATTGCTATAATGTTCTTAGCTAAATATTTGTTTTATAATGCACCGCTATAAGTATTTACTATGTGTTCTTTTTTTAGTATCTAGTGGTAAAATGTTCTAATATAGTGTATCAAGCTCAATATTTGTTTTACAATGCACCGCTATAAGTATTAACTACGTATTCTTAATTCAAGCTTCTAGTCATATAATGTTTTTTATTTAGTCTTTAAATGTATTCAGTATTGTTCAGCGCTATGAACATGTTAATGGTATGGCGCTATATAAAATCCTTGTATAATAATAATAAAAAAAAAACGCCGAATCGTACCTTAAATTCATATAAGAACATGAGTTATTTGCATAACTTTGGTAGAACATCAATTTTATTTATTTCTCATTTATTTGAACTTATGATGTTACGTACTTGAGAAAAAACAGTCATAAGACTATTTACCATTGATTCCTGCTGTTGTCGTCATATGTCACCTTCAATAAGTGTAATCAGTGAATGGGAACATTGCCTGGATTGATTCAGTCAATGTCAAAATACGCTGATTCATCATTTCTTCATATCTATTCTATATCAATTATACTGTATTTATTATATACTATGCAAGAACATTTCCTTAAAAAAATACAAAATGCAAAAAAGAATGTCTAAATTGGAAAATATCTTGTTTTTATCTGGATAAAAATACGGTTCAAATGCACTCAGAAAACACATAAATATTTTGACCTTTTTCTAATTAAAGTTACAGTTGTGTCAGATATACACTGTGTTCTTTTACCTATACTTCATTACCTATGTAAAATATTTTTCTTGTTTATTGCTTGAGTAAATTTCTGAAAATAATAACCAAAGACACATGATGAATTACAAGAGGACCTATAATAGGATATGACCAAAAGCAGTGTGATCTAAAAAAATCGACTCAAAAATTTCTAAGATGAACATTAAATACAATATTTGGAAAACTAGATATCTCTCAATCCTAGGAAAAATTCTAATAGCTAAATCACTCTGTATATCTAACCTTGTATACTCACTTTCAAACTCCATCTCCAGTATTACTCACATCAAAGATTCCCAAAAATTAACAAATGATTTTATTTGGAATAACCGCCCTGCAAAAATTAAGCACTCCACACTTATAAATGATTATGATAAAGGCGGACTAAAGGCCCCAGATATCCAAAGTATGCAAACAACTCTAAGATTAGTATGGATAGAAAGAATTATTCAAAATTCAAAATGGGCCACAGTGGCCAATCATTACTTTTCCAGGATGGGCGGGCTCTCTTTTTATTATATTGTAATTTTGATGTACAACACTTACCCTATATTCCTCCTTTCTATTTTGAGATGCTCTCGTGGTTTCAAGAAATTGTTCCTCCGAATGAGATAGCTAAATATGTAATATGGAACAATAAAGACATAGTAATTAATGGGAAGAGCCTGTTCTGGAAATCGTTTTTTGAGAAGATCATAATAACCATCAGTCAGTTATTGATACAAAATACCGATTTAATGGATCTCAACGATATTCGAAACCATTATGGTATAGAAATAAACTTTTTAAAATATTACGGCCTTTTCTCAATCATAAAAAGAACATTCAAAGACTTCAAGACTCACACATTCATAAACACAAATTTTCACGTAAGTAAACACGGAACTTTTATAAATACTAAAATCACAAAATCCAAAAGGTTCTATATTGAATATCTAAAAGATAGAGTTCAGCCCCGACATGTATTCCTTTATGGAAAAAACGTCTCAATCGACGAAAGTATTATATATGCGAGTATGCGTTTCATACGAAGCACCACAAAAGAAAGTAAACTTATCGCATTTCATCATAAAGTTGTGCATAATTATGTTGCCCATAATGCTAATATGAAAAATGGAATATGAAAGAAAATGAGAATTGTAAATGCTGCAAAGAGAAGGAAACTATCTTACACTTGTATGCCAATTGCCCAGAAACTGTAAAGCTGTTAAAGCAAGTTCTTCGAGCTCTGCGTAAAAATAGTATGAAAGTTTATATTTTATATTTGGAAATAGCAACAAAGTCGAAACATTGATTTTTCTTATAATAAAACGGCTAATATGGTCATCTAGATTTCACGGCACCGAATTGAATGTCTATGGAATTATATCTGAAATAAAATTGAGTATAAAAATTGAAAAAGAAATACTACCAATTCGATCATTTAATACAAAATTTAATGCATATATCCATTTACTTGACATGGAATCCTAGTTCCTAAATTATAATTACCATCCATACTAGCTAAACGATACATAACATATTGATAAGAAAATAGCAACGTGTTCCCAAAAACATGTAGATTGATGGAATGAATGATTGAATGTTATTTTCTGAGTAAATGAGTTCTATATAAGAAGAGAAAATATGGCTTAAGTACCAACGGCTGTTGTTTTTTGGTACCTTTGCCAGTATAACTCAGCAGCCTTTCAGAACTGAATGTATTAATATTAATAACAATTAAATGTATAAAATCTATTTAATTCAATATATGAAACTCGAATTTATATTGTTTTCATGCTTTATGTGTCTCATATAGAATAATGCAAAGAAAATGTAAAACAAAGAAAGGTCCATACTTTGAAGTGAAGATATGAAAATTCATGTGTATACAAGATGTAAACATTTGTAAATCAATAATTGTATATCGTGATTGAACTAGAAAGAAAGCAACAAATACATAATGTTAAATATGGTTTATTGTGAACTATTATTGTTTATTATTGTGAACTGTATACTATGTAAATGGAAATAAAGGGGTCTGCCCAGTTATATTGAAAAAAAAATAGGGTATGCCCCGCCACCGAAATAAGAGGGCCTATAATTCAGATGGAAAGCAAATTCAAACACTGGTCAATGCTAGCTTATTTTTAACTACAAATCAAAAAGCTAAGACAATATTACACAGAAAACCGCATAGGAATGGAATTAGAAATCGACATAGAAGAATAGCAAGGAAATGTTTCGCTC
Source organism: Hydroides elegans (assembly GCA_001703475.1). NCBI lineage: Eukaryota > Metazoa > Annelida > Polychaeta > Sabellida > Serpulidae > Hydroides > Hydroides elegans. Next base: position 20,321 of record LQRL01059443.1, read on the forward strand.
CAATTGCGATTATTTATGAAGATACATAATTAGCTGTTTATTGCTTCGTGAATTCAAATTGCATGCATCAAAGCTTGGAGGCTGAGTGCATCCACTTAGACTCCTTTCGTTCAATAAACATCTACAAACCCTGAAGTGTCATAATGGATTCCAATAATTGTTTAAAAAAGAAATGGCTTTAGAAAGATACTTTATACAAAGCATATTTTTTTTCTTATATTCATTTATTGAAATCACGTTATCTCAACACTGTATGGATTTTGATATTAATCGTCATGAGATAGCTGAAAACCACACACAAATACTAAAATATCCTTTTAAATAAAATTCAACAGAACTAAATTTCAATGTACAATTGAAAAACTAGTTTAGGCTTTGCTAGTATGCGGTATACTTATATCCGCATCCTAGCCGTTCCATTTCATTTTTTTTAAAATAGACACCATTATTAAGTAGTTATTTTGAATTTGTACCTCAAAGATCGAGGTTTAAAGATCATTTTGTAGATTATGTTTGATTCTTTATTTGATATTATGAGTGATTTGAATTGATGGCTGAGAATCAAGTGTAAATTGAAACACGTGTATCTTATCTATTTTGTTACTTATCTATTTTGTTTATTGATCTCATGCATGTCCTTATTTTCTGAGATGAGAAACTGGATTGTTTGCAGAGCTAGGCCGATACATCGTTATACGTAGGTCTCGATGTGGTTTCAGTTAAACAATTTTGAGACCTTTGTTGAGAAAAGTGTTCAGAGAAGTTGCTGGAGAATTGATTTGTTCTCTTACATAGATATTATGTTTTATGAACATTTGTATAGCGCCTGTTCAAACAATTGCTCCAAGTGCCTAACAATATTAACCACAAGTTACCCCTAGGCCCTCACATGACAAAATACTATGAAACAGAGTAAATCTAAAATGTACTTAATAATACCTTATAAAATATTAATTATGATAAGCTGCCAAGAGACATAACAAACATCACAATAACAGGTGTCTATCATCCACCCCAATCGAACAATCATGAACTCAAGACCCATTTAGATACCGGTATAGACCTCATAAGAAGTAAACATCCAAATTCAGGATTTTTTATCATAGGCGATTTTAATCAATTCCCGGATAGATTTTTAACCAATGGGCACAATTTAAGGCAAACGGTCAAACACGGTACAGGAGAAAACAGAACTCTGGATAAATGCTATACGAATGCGAACCAATTCTATGAAAGTCCAGAGGTCATAGCTCACCTCGGAAAATCGGACCACTGTGCTGTTCTGTGCAAACCTTCAAAACTAGAAAACTATAACAAAGGAAAAAACAATATTAAATTAAAGAGGAGTTTTGGAAAAAATGAAAAGGCTATTTTCGTGCATTCTCTCAAAAATGTGAACTGGACTGAGCTATACCGTTTAGAAACATGCGCCGAACAATTTGGGTTTTTTGACAATATCATGACAAGCCTAATAAACACGTGCTTCCCAGTGAAATCAGTTGTCATCCATTCAAAGGATAAGCCATGGGTGACATCAGAATATAAACAACTGATAAAAGAACGACAAAGTGCAAAGATCCGAGGTGATATCGAGAAATACCGAAACCTTAGAAACCGGATAAATAGAAAAACGAAGAATTTGAGATCAAGATTCTATAAACGGAAAGTCGAACAACTATTCACATCGGACTCTAGACAGTGGTGGAACAACGTAGGGCAAATTATTGGCAAAACCCGCAACGACCCGAAGGATATTTTCTCAGGAATGGCACATGAGTACGCAAACGGAGACTATCAAAAACTCGCAAATTCGATGAATGGATTTTTCCACAGTGTATCTTCCGACCTACCACCAATTGCAAAGGACCATCCCAATCTAGCGTTGAACGCAGAGATTGAAGATAAGCATATTATCTCTATCTCTGATGTCGAACGTCAATTGATGAAGATAAAGGAAGGAAAAGCTGCTGGACCCGATGGTATTCAGGCATGGATGCTCCGCGACCTGGCGCCAATTCTGGCGCCCCCAATAACAGCAATCTTCAATAGTTCCATACGAGAAGGATACGTCCCCGAAAAATGGAAGCGCGCAATAGTAACACCTCTACCGAAGAAATCTCCTCCTTCTATCATCGAAAAAGACATCCGGCCTATATCGCTAACGTGTCTTATCGCAAAAGAACTCGAGCGATTTGTGATAAATCGACTTCGGCAGTTTACATCCATCAAATCGGACCCACTACAATTCGGTAACAAAAAGGGCGTTTCAACAACCGATATGTTGGTTAAACTCCTGCATAACTGGTACGCCGCCACGGATAAAGGCCACTCAGTGCGGGTCGTCTTTTTGGATTACTCCAAAGCTTTTGATCGAGTAAATCATAACATCCTGCTCGAAAAGCTCGCTGCGTATGACCTACCTAATTCTGTCTTGAAATGGCTCACGTCCTTTTTATCCCAACGATCACAGTATGTAAGACTAGGCGATTATCTATCCGACATCCTATATCTCGTAGGGGCTGTGCCACAGGGCGCCATTTTTGGTATGGAAGGCTTTTTGGCGCTTATAGACGACCTTAAGCCTCCCTTGCCCTTGTACAAATACGTGGATGATAGTACCGCCTTCGACGTTCTTAAGAAGTCGGACCCCAATAGCAATGAACTGCAAAACTCTATAAACAAAACAGTCGAATGGACAGTACAAAACGATATGAAAATCAACGCCCAGAAAACGCATGAAATGATTATCTCGTTTGCAAGAGAAAAACCCGACCCCCCGCCCATCTCAATTGACGATGAGGATATTGCAAGAGTGGATAGTGCAAAGCTAGTTGGCTTAAATATCCAAAGCAACTTAAAATGGGACATTCACATCACCGAAATCGTGAAAAAAGCAAAGAAAAAACTCTACTTTTTACTCCAGATGAAACGATCGAAGGTTCCTCCAAAGCATCTCGTTCACTTCTTTCGATCGGTAGTCATTCCTCAGCTAGAATATGCGTGCCCTGTATGTGCTACATCGATTACGGAAGAACAGAAAACGATGATAGAATCAGTGCAAAAACGAGCGCTAAAGATTATATATCCCGATTTGGACTATGTGTCTGCACTAAAAAGATCAGAAATTATCCCACTTAAAACCCGAAGAGACAATTTGTACTTGAAATTCTTTAAGAAAATGCAGACCAATACCAGTGTCATCCGAGACATCTTACCCGCTGAACACTCTAGTCAATATGAACTTCGTCAAAATAAAAAGTATAGCCTACCTAAAACTAGAACCAGCCGTTTTAAAAAGTCATTTGTTCCTTATTGTCTTTTTAACTTTCAAAATATGTGATGCATATCGATCTAGTCAGCAACAGTATTATATATATGTATGAATGTTTTTATTATACTTATATTACTTGTCTTATAATGTTTTATTATTGTAACAATTCAATCACAGTTTGTATGTTGATTGCAACGGAAAATAAAAATCTTATCTTATCTTATCTTATCTTACATTAGTTGAAATTACAACTTGTATGCTAATTTAAAAAAAAAAGAGGTTTCAATCCCCGTTTGAAATAATCAATACGCGGTACACTTTTAATAGAGGCTGGTATAGAGTTCCATACTTTTGGCGCCGCTACAGCAAATGATCGATCACCCACAGATTTTAGGTGACTGCTAGGAACCTTTAGCAAGGAATAGACATTAGAGCGAAGTGTTTTTTTTGTTCATACATAATCAGGAGGTATCGTAAATATTTTGGTTCATTTGTACGAAACTTTTTAAAGGTGATATTGGCTATCTTGAATATAATTCGAGATCATATCGGTAGCCAATGTAGTTGTTTTGATCCCGCGCTGATGTGGTTTGTGGTAGTATGAAGATTTAAGGATATGCAATGCACTGCATTGTTTTTACCGGAAATATAAATTAGTCAAATACCAAAAAATGTCCAACTTTCTCAACAAAACACAGCAAGTATATCAAATGCGGACATAGGTAGAACTCTGGATAACGGATCTTGAAACACAATAAAGATTCTCTCAATCTACAATCAGGCATTAAGTAGCAGTCAGCAATTATAAAAAAGTATTGTTAGTGTAAGTCTTCAATTGAACTGAACAATAAAAATAATGAAATATGTTTTCCTCAAATTTGAGCATTCTTCCAAGACTTCGTGGTCTTGGATTTGAGAAATCTTCTCGATATGCTTTGGCAACATGACTTCCTGAGGGGGGGGGGCGTCTTGTGACGTAGCCAAACATTCTCAGCCATTTTTGCTTTACCACTTCAGTGATTGTGTTTTTCATCTGGAAGGCTTGGCGGATGTGCTCGTTTCTTAGGCTTTCTCTGCGCGTCACCCCTAGGATGACTCTTAGGCAGCACATTTCGAACACCTCGAGTCTGCGCATTTGAGGGTCATTGTTTCGGATGCGTATGTGGCTATGGGCACTATTAGGGCATTGTATAGGCGTATCTTTAGGGCATTGCTTATGTACTTCCTTTTTCAAATGGCCTCTCTCTGTTAGCCAAATGCCGTCGACGTGAGCCTATACACCGTATGGCATCTTTAGCGCTATTTTGCACTACGCTTCCCAGGAATAGGAGTTCTTCTAGGTGCTCTACTTCTTCCCCGTCGATGACTATTCCCATGTCGTTCGGGTAGATAATTTTACATTTGCGCCGTTTATTTTCATATCCCATTTTTGGCATACAATTTTGTGCTCTGAGGTTGACAGATGGAATTTCTCGAAAATCGCTGATAGGACGGTGGTATCGTCGGCGTATCTGATGTATTTTGATAAACTGTCATGGAGTTTGAGCCTTTCATTCAGGCATTTCAGTTCTTTCATGACATTTCTATTATTTGAAATGTTCTAATTAAATGTTCTAACAAGTTGGAATTATGGGATATATAATAAAATGAAAGTACGACCATGACATGAGTGATAAACAATATTAAGATTCGATTGATATTATAGCATTCAAAATGTTCAAGGGTTCAAAGTTAATAAAACTATAGGATGATAACAGTGTAGTTTCCCCATGATTTTGACATGTTTATCCATAGGTTGACAGACAGGTGTCTTTGATTGATGCTACCAAAAGCTGTGGCATGGGTTCAAAATGTTCTAAAGTTCAGAGTTAGAAATATATTAGATGATAACAGCGTAGTTTACTCATAATTTGGACAAGTTTATTATCAGGTTGATGCACAATTTAATTTTTTAAAGGTTTTATTTCAAGACCACTCGCGAGTGTAAGTAATATTTTATTTCATCTAAATCTTTTCAAAATATGTTCTTTTGATGTATTAAGTATTAATTATAGTTTTTCCATGTTATCTAATTTAGATTTAAGTTGAAATTATCATACAATATACTGTATTGAATTATTAATATTTAAAGTTCATTGGAACACTCTGACGTTGTGTTGACGTAACGTTACCACAGGTGTCTTTTGTAAGTAAGCATGAGAAAAGCAGACGACTGCTTTGACCACTTTTATATAGCTCTATTGTGACGTAATAATTGTTGTGACGTTTATGCAATGTTTTATTTTTATCAAAAAAACTATTACGTTACGATAACGTTATTTTATGCATGATCTTTTATTTTCAAAAGACCAGCATTATTTTTAGAACACAAAATATATATAAATATCAAAAGGAAACCAAATAATTACTTTTAACTTTTAAATAGCTTTAGAATGAATTTTGAACCTTAGAACATTTTGAACGTCACACCCATCAAACGTTCACAGTGGCGCTACCATTGGGGGTACAATTATTGATAAATGAACAATAAATGATAGTTCAACGTTGAACATCAAGAACATTTAGAACATTTTCGAACATTACAAATCCTTGGACATGAATAGAAAATATTGATTAGGTTGGGTGACAGCAGGCATCCTTTTCTAAGACCGATCTCTATGCGAACTATTCAGTTAACTGCCGATCGATGATTACGGAGCACTCTGTCTCATTTTTTGGGACTCTATAATACGGACGATTTTGGGGTCCATACCGATTGCGATCATCATTTTCCACAGGGCCTTCTTCCATACCATATCGAAGGCATCCTTAAAGTCAATGAAATTAAAGTGAAGTCGGACGCGATTTTTTTATGATCGTAGCCATAAACGTGTGTTTAAAGACGCAAAAATGAATGTTGTTAGGTAATCCATAGTTTGAAGATCTCAATCATACAATGCATAACATTTGTATTTCCATAAGTAATAAATATGAGTTTTGTAACAAAGTATGTTTTACAAAATGCTAACCTTTCACTCTCCCATACAAATATAATTGAATCTATTTTAATTTGTGTTACAAAAAACATATATCAATTAGTATGACTCAACGTGATATCAATTAGTGTACATCAATAAACTCTACTCTAAAATAATAAAAAAAATCAAATAAAATGATTACATAATATCAATATCTATATTGGTTCGATTGAGGCGAAATATCGATATCTCACTTGATGATTAATTTCGATACTGTAAATTTTCCATCATGAATTGCATTTTTTATGTCCGATAACTATTCTGCTGTAGAAAGCTGTATCAAATATTAGAACACGTTGTGCCTTATATTTTAGTTTGATTTTCATATCCAGACCCTCATTTTTTATGTAAATTACTCACCAAGTAAATAAAACACTTTTGTGATATTCATAAATATCCTTTATGTACACTTCTTAAGATCAATTGAATGATTGCAGTACAACAATAAAATAGATCAAACCTATCATTAAAATCAAATCTTACGTAATAAGTAAATTTAAAAGAAGGCACCGCAAGTCCGATGATTTGATACAACGTTCTCCACGATTAAGAAGCTGCACCCTTGTTGCATGCTTTCTGCACTGTAATGTTAAGTAACCTTGAACTGATAATGTATGTGCTATCTCAAAATAGATATTTAAGTTTATCGGTTTAAGAGAATCTGATTTATTAGAACCTTAGTCCCTTTTTATTGTGATGCGTCTAGACAATGGTGATAAACAACATCAGGCGTCTTTTTATAAGATTCAATAATAGTGACAAAAAACTGTTATCTATATTCTGTTATTAAATATTATGCAAATACCGTCAGCTGATATACAACTTTCACAAATAAATAATACCAAATGCGTTGAACTTTCAAGGTCGTCTCAATATGTGTCATTTCTCATAAGCTCCACACAAACTATCTACTAACTAAAAATCCAATGATTTTTAAAAGATGGAAGGAGATCGAATGTTTGCACTTCGTCGATGACTGTGGAACTGGGAGAAAATGTATTTAAATTAATTTCGCCGGCGATTAATTAGTAAGAAATTTAGTTAAATCTTAGTAATTATTGCTATATTTATATTTATATATTGTTTTCAATATCGCATTGATCGCGACAGTACCAGACCACACCATTATAGACTGAAAGTGTAACTTGGTTGCAAAAGAAAACTATTTACGAATGTATTTATAAATCTATTTATTATTCAATGTCAATTTAATATGTGTCACTTTTTCATAAACTGCGCACTTTCATTTAAGACTTTCGACCGAATTTCGAAACAACAGAATAGATAAAAGTGAATTGCATTTTAAAATCAACACCCATAGTGCAAGAAAGTGAAGACAAACCAATTGCAAAATTAGATATTCTTAATATTCTGGCGTTTTGTGTATTCATTACGTAGAGACGTTCTCATTCGAAAACGCCCTCTGTTGCATCAAACCTCATCGTGAGCTCTTGTTAACCTAAATTTCACTCATATGAGGTCAGCATGACGTCATGGTGAGGTTTAGTGAGAGCTTGGTCATGCCTTGTTTACATAACCACTTTTTTCGTCGCAAATGTAGGAACATTGCCATTTTAATGTAACTGCAAAGTGGGGCGTAAGACTGCCATCTGGAAAACACTGGATAACCGGAAAGCATATTTTCAAATGAGCTGAAATAAAAACGTTCTTCCTTTCGGCGTTACGTCTCAAAGCGGAGTGGTATCGATGGCCTTTCCTGAGTGGGAGCCTTTGACATCCGGAAAAGATTTTCAAATGATAGTCCATGGGGTGCTCCTCTGTCCTCTTATACACATTTAAACAAGACAGATTGAAATCGTGTGGTCGGAATTTTCCGCTTTGTGGGGACAATGAACTTCATAATCGAATATGAAGCTGCAATCTATTTATATTCAGGATGGTATTTCCCGGTAAACAACTAACTTTTATTTATATTACAATGAAGCATCGGAATCCTACACCTTGATAGAATACACATCACATGGCGGTTTGAAGAAAAATTGTGTTACAAATATACACTCCTAGAGGTTGTGATTTGAAGCACAAATCTGAATAAAATTCTTCCATATTCCAATGTAAACTTCACATTCATATTATAAACATGTGTATACACTTCGAGTCCAAGAAAATGGGAATAGATTCTAGCCTTTTTTCACCAAGTATTCAGACAGAACCTACACTTTTATGATGACTAAGCTGTAATCGTCTAATTTGTTGCCGATTTTATGCCGATTATGTCCGAATATTGGACACACGCTGTCCAAATTGTGTTAATTCGTCCTATTCTTATACTCATTTTAGTCGCCAACAGCTCAATAAGTATGCAATATATTCACATACAATGTATTACACAAGAAACATTTCCACTGTGAATGTAAACATTGATAAATATAATTTTAAAACTCTACAAAATGTTTGAATATTCGAATATTTGATGCCTTTTTCTATTTAATGCGACACATGATTTACATTTGTATAAACAATAATTATAATTAACCTTGCATTATAATTGTGCCATATCAAGCTGGAAGTTTTTCTATATCTAAGATGGTTCACCATTTTCAAAATATTGCTATAAATGTGGCTCGTAATTGGATTCAGAACATAAGCAAATTAAACGTCAATCGTAACGTTGGATTGGTGTTTTCCTGCATTGTGTGTTCATTGTATGTCTAATTTTCAATGCAAAAATGCTGAAAATATTCATATCCATTTCTAAACAATTATTTAAACTCTAGGGATTTGTTTAATTCTTAGTTCATTGGCTGTACCCTTTATTTGGATGTTCATCAAATATATTTTTGTTCAATATGAAGCTTATAAAATCAGCGTTTATTTGTGAGATACGGGCATTCTCCTGAAGACTGCAAAACTTAAAATAAATTCAAGTTGAATCATTACAATTGAGCATAACTATCAAGTTGGATCGGTCTTTTGGTTTAGGTAAGTTGAAAACTATTAATATTAATAAACATTTTATTTTAAAAAAAATCAAAAGTGAACAAATCAATTAATATTCAAGTGGCTTTTGAAGTTATATTTGCTTTTTTTTATTGCTTGCATGCAACAAATATTACTCACCAGCTTCAATTTTTATGTCTCGTATCAAATATAGAAATAATTAAGAATCGCAAGATGTTGTCAATTTGACACGCCAAACATTTTGCAATTCGTTTTTTTTTTTTGCGCACGATTCACATCATAAAGAGGAGTAAGGCCGCGGTTACACTGAGCTAGCGGTTTTTCACGTCGGGGATTAGTACTCTATTTTGTCCTCTATTAGTCCTCTATTTTCTTTATAAAAACTCGTGTCAAACGAAGCAGCAGCTGTTTTTCACGCCAGCTTTTTTTAGTCAAAAGTGGTTACACTGCGGTTTGTCACGACAATCTTGCTATAACACAGAGGAAAAAGCTAGCGGGAAAAACTGCTAGCGGGGAAAAAAGTGACTTTTTTAAACGCCAATTTTACAATAA
>LQRL01059446.1:12385-24740 GCA_001703475.1 Hydroides elegans
GTGTGTTCGTAGTGACTTTCGTTTTTTTTTAATCGCGAGGTTTTAATCCAGGACCTTTAAATTGTGCGTGTATTGAGTAGGCCTTGTAGGCGATATAATATTAAACTCTAGGGCAATGACTTCAGCAAAAGGACGTAAAATTAAGTTTAGAACAAGCTGTTATGCTTTACGTTCATATTTGAGAGCGTCGTACATAAAGGTGACTAGGTATGAATTTAGTAATATATATATCTTGGGCTAATAGTCACAAATCCGACATCTTCATTATACAATTCAACAGGTTAACGCACTCAGTCTTGGAGTTTAATCCTGCTAGGCAAGGACCTTCTGTACAGCGTCGAACGTGACGTCAAAGGGACATTTTTCATTGGGCCCATATGAAAAACCTCCTTTTACGTCCCGATATCAGAAGAACGTCCTTCTTACGTTCGGTGCATTCGACGTTGTCGCGACACTGATACGACGTTGCTCATAGTTCTTGATTAAAATGATCGTACGGAAAACTTCCATATGGACCCACACTTGAACGTCCTTTAGACGTTTTTTTCCACGTCTTCCCGAATTGAATGGAGGTGAGCTTAGCTCTAGCTTTCTAGACTGGGTTCTTAAGTCATAATTACGGCCACTTCCTTGAATGCACATGACATTCTAGTAAGTGATTAGCGTAAAGTTAATCATGCAATAAAGCTGGCCATGTTACGGATGCTGTCTAATTAACACTACTGTACCCGTCGTTGCAATCCCAGTTAATAGGTAACGTATTTTTCACGCTTTTAAATCGTGAAAAACACGTAATTTGGTGAAGAGTACGTTTTACAAAGAATAATACGTTCCCTGTTTACTGGGCGTATTCGTTCGGATAGTGCATAAGGCCGAGTTTATATCAAACATTCGATTTCAAATCGATTTTAAAGTTGCGATTTTCAAGGTTTTTTTCAACTAAAAATTCTATCGCTTCTTGCGATTTCACACAAATACAACCGTGAAAATCACAACCAACGAGTTTAATGTAATCGGGGCCAAAAAAAAAGACATTTGTTGTGCTTTTCTTGATTTCGTGTTTACTTTTTATGCGACATCTTAAGTCCCAGGATTGCATCCAGCAACAAAACACTTGAAATGGATCATTGGATGCACTTCAGAAAATGATAATATAGGCATAACAAGTGTAAAAATCCATGTCAAAAAGTAGAATATCATATCGTTGAAGATAGTTCTCACTTAGATAATCATTTTTTAAAACTGAAAACATACAAATACTCGAATACAAATTCGTGCCTTTTTTCACTTGTCAACGAAAACAATCTTACTTCATTTGCCTTACATAAGAAAAAAGTCAGACAATAACATGATCAATTGCTAATGGTCGATAGAACCGATTTCTCATTATCGTTACAACAATTTTAAGTCACACTTAATTTAGTAACAAAAGAAAACCTGTAAATGTTACATATATACTGCTCAAAACAATTAAAGGATCGGGGAAGGGTTGGTGGGTACGGCCTCCCTGGACGGGTTTTGGTCTCAATTTTTGTATATATTGTTCGTTGTTTATACTTAAATAAATGAATTTTGATAAAAGTTCTATAGCGCAATAAGGAAGCTGTTAAACATTCAATAGATCACGGTACCCCCATTTCAAGAATGACTTTTTATATCAACCGTGTTTTATTATACTTTCGTTTTATGGAGTATTCTGTCATTATGTTATTTTTTATTAGAATTATGTTTTTTTTTGTATTTGTAAGAACAAAATTATGCAATTCTAAGAAATTTTAGTGAACTTATACTGCAAGAATTGGAAAAATATCGGAAAATGGGCAGTCTCAGCGCCAGGTTTCTAAACGTTTCAATATTTCTCAAATTGTCGTTTTGCTCATTTGGACAAGATTCTGTGAGACTTCTGGATATACGCGAAGACCCGAACAAGGCGTTCATCGCATGAAGACACCTCAGATAGACCGCTATATTAGTTTAAATGCACTTCGCAGCCGCCTTGCTACTGCGCCACCGATCGAAATGGACTTTCGACGGGGTACCGTTGTGCAATTTTCCGACCAAACGACACGGAATCGACTGGACGAGGACAATTTGGGAGCAAGAATGTCCGCTTTCTCCCCTATTTTGACTCAGTTACACCACAGCGCCCGCATTGCATATGCCTTGGACCATGTAGGCTAACATTACGCCACTGGCGTACAGTACTGTTCATGGCTCAGAGCAGGCTCAACATTTCGATATGTGATCGACTTGTCCCGGTATGGAGGCACCAGGCAGAGCGCTTCAATCACCGTAACAACATGCAATATGACCTATACGTGTGAGGGTCAGTCATGGTGAAGGAGGGTTTTCGCTTCGATGGTCGTACCGAGCTACATGGCATCAATGGAGGGTTATTGACTGCAATAAGATCACTGGACTACTTTGTCGAACCGATTGTTAGACCTTCTGATGGTGAATTTGGTGATTAATTTGTTTTAATGCATGATTATGCAGGTCCCAATGTTGCTCGCGTGTTGCAAGGGTATACCCAGGAGGCCGGAATCGAGGTAATGAGCTAGTCAGAGGGTGGCAAAGATTTAAATATCATCAAATACTGTTGCGATTTTATTGAAAGACGCATCAGAAAGCGCGAACAACCTCCACGTACAGTCACTACCTGAGATACCTCAGGCACTCATGGAGCAAGGAGAGGCTATGCCTCAGCTAAGTGTTCGTAGGTTGATACTCAGCATGGCCCAGGGTATTTAGAGGCTGGATGTGGTCATACCAGTTACTAAGGTATCATTTTGAACATTTTAACTCAGCTGTTGTTGTTTTAATTTACACTGTCAATTTACTTCGATCGGATTTATCATTTTGATTTTGGGGGTATCGTGTTTGTTGGACAATAAAAGCTGGTTAGAGTTTCAATATCTAGTTTATTTTTGCAACACATATTAGCAAATATATCTGTCTGTACTTTTGAAATTGTTTTTCAAAATAATATTATGCTTTTCCAAGGCCAGGCGTACCCTCATATCTGATCCTTTAATTGTTTTGAGCAGTATATTAAAGGGCCTAAACATGACGGGGGGATGGTGGTTTGTCCTATCTTCCACCTTCCCCACCTCCAACAAATCATGTTTCTTTCAATGTTTTCGTTATTGTAAACTTCGAAAACGCTTTTTAGCTTTCAAAAGCGCAACGAGCTTGATTGAGTTTCCCATAAGGGCCATATTGTAAAGTAGGAGATGTTAGGGGAGAGACAAGAATAACGACCAGTATGGCCAGGCCCTATAGCGACTTAAATGATGCTAAATGTAGAAAAGCTCGAGATGATCAATAGCTATCACGAGGGCACTCAACGGTTTATTCGGGTAAATGTTTATTCTTGTAGCAGCTCTTCCTTGCTTGCAACACTTTCAGAACAGAACAAAGATTTTTTTCGTAATGATTATTTTACTTTAGGATTATGTTTGTAATTATATCAACCAATGCAGATGTATCTAAATTTAGTCTCTGTAAACGAATCTGTGAGAGAATAACCTAATGCTCAATTGATTTCTTGAAATCTTTATTCTGGTAGGAGATTGTATATTTGCTTGCAGTTACTTTTCTGGGGTTTTTTTGCTTGCAACTTCAGAATAAACATTTTGAGGCAATTCAGCGTATTAAGCTTATTTCAAAGAATTCTGATCATCTTCCGCAAAACAAAAAATAGATTGAGATCTTTTTCTTTAATAAATCGTTGGGTGCCCCTCCTATCAAAAAGTCTAATTTAGGATACTAATAAAAATTGAAGAGCACCCAACGAAGTGACCCTAAAAATGTGTCTTTTTCAGAATTCATCTATCTTGAAAAACAACCAAAATCTGAACTCTAGCCAAAAGATTTTGTGGGACACCATTTTCAACGATTTTTTATTTTCTAAAAATCCATTTGAAATTTTGATAATAATTTTACTATATAGCTAGGTATTCTATATTGAAATATTATCGAGAACCGGTGGTATATACAAATATGTCGATTTCTATTTTTCATTAAAGGTGGTCCCCTCCAGATTCTAGATGAGCGAAATGAAGTCATCTATCTACAAATATACAGATTTTTGTAAAAAAAAAAAGAAGATATTTTTAAAAATTCAATTATGCATACTATATTTCAATGCTTAAGCGATTTTATGCTTTAATGAACACTTTTTAAAATTCGGTTGTGGGTTGCCCTTCAAAATTGGAATGCCACTCAGCTAAGTGTTTTGAGAAAATGTAGAAGTCGCAAATATTTTGGAATTTAGAAGACACATGCTCCATATAGTGGGTACGCCTCTTAATTTGCGCCCCGGTTGCTTTAATATATTATATCTAATTTATTCATTTAATATATATAATATTTATATTTAATATATTAATATACTATAAATTGGCACTTAAGGATGGGTCGGGGCCAGATTTTCGGCCCCGGGGCCCCGAAACTCAAACCCCGCCCCGTCGCGGGGCCCCGTCGATGCCTTGTTTATTAATGTTACACCGAGTCTTGACATAAACTATATTTTAAATAATAAGATTTCTTTGCCAAATCAGAATTATGAATTCATTGATCTCATATCACTGCATTACTAGATGTATAAATAGGTCAAATGTGAATAATTTATAGATTTGTCTTTAATATTTGCATTATTTCGATCAATTTAAGCATTTTTTGTCTTGTTGAAACTAATGGCTATTAAGGACGACGGGGCCCCGGGGTCGAAATTTCGCCCCAGGGCTGAACTTTCATCGACGGGGCCCTGGGGTTTCGGGCCCCGACCCATCCCTAATTGGCGCTCAGTTCGTTCTGATACATCATACCATTGGGCAGATTATTTGTAAACATTTTAATTTAAGCAATTACTTTATTCTTTTCTCAAACAAATAGAAAGCATTTTATCCATATATGCAAATTTGATAAACGCGAATGATTACTTTTGATATACAAAAGTCTTTTAGCCTCTCTGGATAATCTCCTATCTTGTCTGTGACATAATCGTACAGCCAGAAGTTGCGTAGACCTCCTAACCATTAAATGCACCACCCTAAAAACGCGACCAGTTTTTGAACCACATTTTATTCTTCCTAGAAATAGCACAACAAGTATATATTTTTAAACAAAAATATAAATTATGGCCATTTTTGATAAAACATGGCCATAATTTATGTTTTGGTGTAAATACATATACTTGTTGTGCTATTTCTATGAAGAATAAAAAGTGGTTCAAAAACTGGTCGCGTTTTTAGGGTGGTGCATTTAATGGTTAGGAGTTCTATTGATTAACGATCTTACTTTACGTGCTTATTGACATTTACCATATAGTACTTGAATCAATAGGCATACATGTATATGGATAAGCATTTTATCAAATCAAATGCATATGAAAGTAAAAACAGAAATGCATGATATATTGTTTAGTTACCAGCAATGCCTTAATATACATAACATGGATGGATATATTCATGAAATATTGAAACTAAAACGTTGTTCACTGAATTGCTAGATAGTCTATGTTAAATGAATGAGTTTTCTTCATAATCAAATAAAAAATAAAAACAATTGAAAAGCAAGTGGATACGATTCGTTGCAGTAGGAAAATAATGTTAAAATTAAAAGACTGTTGAGGTGCGCCGACACCAAGAATGGAGACACATAGAACAGAGTACCACGATTCTGGACCGCATAGACCGGAGCACCATGATTCTAGCCCTAGCAGATCAGAGCACCGTGAATTTGGACAACATGGACCTGAGGACCATGGTGCTGGACCACACAGACCGGAGCACCATGATTCTGGAACACATAGAGCAGAGCACCCTGATTCTGAAACACATAGACCAGAGCCGCATGTTTCTGGAATAAATAGATCAGAACACCGTGAATCCATAAACTCAGATAACAATAACTCTAGCTCCAGTATATCAGAGCACTTTAATTCTGTACCACAAAGACCAAAACACGTTTCTGGCTCGTGGGGGGCAGATAGCCATAGTTCAGTCATGAATCCATTCTTTTACAGTAAGCAAGCATGGAAGAAGGTAAATTCAATAAGAAAACGGCAAAAATATCGTAGAAGAGACATAAACCGGAACCCTATGGTAAACCGAGAACAAAATAAAGATGGGAGTATACACAAAGTGTTGCTCTTCAATCTTATCCTGGCGAATGACACACACGAGGTTCGTGAGTTCATAAAAAGCAAAGGACAAGAAAGCATGACCCAAAATGACATGACATTGTCAGGAAAAGATATCGCGGATTTTCTCAATGATATACCATATATGAATATATTAGGCATCGAAAAATACCGTGTCTTGTTTCATTCGTGTCTAAAAGTCATGTGTGACCATAGAATGCGTCTTGCTAGACATAAATGTTTCGGATACGTTTCTGAACGAGATCTGAAAGGCGACTGGTCTTATTATGATCAACATACAGTGGAAGTAGATTACTCTAACTGCTGCCCTGTACTGTACCAATATTTACCCACTAAAACGAAACTAAAGAGCTTCATGAGGCATCATCTCGAAAACGAATGGAAGAAAACGTTACCACATCAATCACTATTCGCATTTCACCACATAACATTGATAGAATTGGCCAGCATTTTATGTGAAACCTATAAATCGACCACAATGCTCAAATTGATTCTATCAATAACTGAGTGTCCTAATGATTATATATTACATGCTGTCATCTGTAATCCATCTGTCAATAACGATGCAGTCGGGATGCTTCTTCAATATAGCTTTCACCATATGAATAAACGGGAACAAGGTAAACATGATGTTTTTTGGAGGATGGATTCAAGTTTGAATTATGATCATAACCGTGAAATCAATCGTGGTGAAATAGCAGCATCATTAGCCGTTTATTTTGACGCATGTCAGAAAGATCCGAAAGACCCTCTTTGTCACCGAGATACGACAGCCACCTTGACTAAGATTGAGCTATTCTTCCAATGTACCGGCAAGGCAATAGAAATCAGGAATTCGCATTTGTTTCAACTAAAATGGAAAGAACGCAAGTATTCTTCTGTGGAGAGTATCGCAACACTCGTGCGAACGGCCATCGATCACAATGCATGGTACATACTCCACCTGATACTAACAGACAAGAAATTGAACGATGACATAAGATGGGACAATAAACTGATGTTGAGTAGCAAGCTGCCGCTTTTTATTAGTAACTATTTACTAAGGACATTTTTCAGTGCCTATCGCGATATCAAAAGAAGCAAAAACAAAACTACTGCAATAATGAAACCGTCAACACTTCATTATGAAAACAAGTCTGGGTTGATCGAGAGCAGGGGCGAACAATTGCTGCTTTGGTTGATATGTTCATATATGCGCTCATATATGCCTCTACTAGAGAACATGGGGAGGGCAAGGGATACGCTGCAGAACTCCAATTTTTACCCTACTGAACTTATAACTCATTTTATCCCTACTCTTCATAACGCGCAGAGACCTCATGTTGACCCGACTGGTAATATAGTACAGAACTCTCCTTTTTACCGCACTGGTAATTTGGCCATGTATCAACACAGTCTATCCGATCTATTCTGCTTTCATCGAAACAGTTCTCCGCCATCTTCAATGATGCCTTGGGTTTTGAGCAAACTCCTCATTCCCCTTGGTATCGACATGCAACGAGCTGGTTGGCGATCTGAACCAGCTATGCGCTTCGCCATATCCACATATGATATTCGTTTAGTTCGCACTCTGTTATATCACAATTACGATTTCAGCCAAGACCAGGCGGCAGGTATGGCTAATAGATGTGGACGATTCGAGATACTCAAAGTGCTCTTGCTGTGCGGTGATAGATTGACAGAGGACGAGGGGGAGTTTACAAATGAAATATCGCCGTGGATTAAGACTACAGAAGAGGATATCAAAGCAGGGCTTTGGTTGATAGAGTGGCTCGAAAAACCGCCTTCGTTAACTTTGTTGTGTAGAACACGCATACGTAACATGTACAAAACAGACCTTCCTCGGCTTCTGAGATCTATCGCTTACCCGAGAAAACTGAAAAGGTTCCTGCGGACTGAGATTCTATTGTGAGTGGTTAAAATCGGAATCTGAATCTGAAATCTGAAAGCCATAGTAAAAGGATGCGTGGTAAAAAGTGGTGGAACAAAATAAGGCCTAATTAATATGAAAGAATAAACATGTAGTTTATTACAGTTATACGAATGCATATTTTATCTGTTTACCGGTGCAGATTTAATAAATGTCTATAATGTCTGTTTTTGTTTTCCACAAGTCGTTTCCTCAATACGATACTTGCTTTGAATTGTAAAGTTGTGTAGAATTCATATTGTGAAGCATTTGATTAAGTGTTCGATCATAATTAGCGATTGAATAGAATTTGATGTTGTATACGCGTTACATGAAATAAACAAAATACAGTGTGGTACTCTACAATTATTAAAAAAACATACTCATAATTCATATAATTTTTATATTCTATTGTGAGTGGTTAAAATCGGAATCTGACAGAAAGTCAAAGCTAGGGATATGTTGGGTATCTCGGGTAGTCGGGTACCCGATAATCGCCTCGGGTACCCGAACCCGAACTTCGATATGGATACCCGAAATCGTTCATTGTGGGAAATCAAAAGATTAAATGGAATACACTTGTTCATTTTTTAATTAGTTAAACGATTTTCAGTGATGAAAAGATATTTGAACAGCTTACAACTATATTCTGTTATTTATCAAAGAAATAACTTGTACATGCTATCTTATCTTTAATATTTAAACACAGCATATTCTGATGTTTAAAAAGAAACATTACAAATAGAAAATCATGCTGTGAGAACTTCGGATTGGGTTTCGGGTCGAGTATCGACTGTTCGGATAACAAAACAATCATGAATTTCAAACATCTTTCGCATTAATAAGAATAATGTTTTGAACAAAATAATGGTAAAATCATGTTATAAAAACAATGCTTCATTTGTTTTAGGAAAATACTAGGATTAATTGCCCTTAGGAAGTGGAATGGCAGATCTCAAGCTGCCCCTTCGGTCTGCGCATTCCGGCTCCCGCGGGCAATAAATTCTCATCTTTTCCCAAAACATATGAAGTTTCATTATATTATTGAAAAAAATATCCATATCAATAAACGAGTCATTTTAACACTCAACGGATTGTGATATTTCTTAATTGGTCACTGGTCAATCTGCAGAGGGGTCGGACAAAAAGCCGAATGTGCCCGTTGTTTCTTTTCCCGACGCCAAATGAACGGAACGCACATGTATTTCCGTGTTTCCAAAAGTGTAGATGGTTTCCTTTTCCCTTTTAGTCTCATCACTGCTTTTCTCAATAGGGATAGTGACTTTTCCCACGTGCTCTATATCCGCCATATCCATGTACTGTACTGGCTCATCCGGTTGGCCGTCTTTGACAAATATTTTTGTATATGTTTCGGTTACGTTAGGTGGCGCTAATGTCGACACATTGATCTCGTGACCGACTGGGACTGAATCGCCTTGCTTCACCAATGTACGAAATACGTTATTGCATCGCATGACACCGCATTCGTCTGTGAATTGTCTAGCTGCGTCATGCATTGTTGGATCAAATACAGCGTTGGTGCCATAGCCATAAGGCCTTCCTTGCGATCCTACTTGTTATCTCCGTTGGATAATGACCGAACAACACTGCTCCTTTAAGTACAGCAAGCTGTGTATCGGAGGGAATAAATAACCGTTTTGCGAATCGCTTTTTTATTTCATTCTGTAGAAGCCGACTCTCACTAAATCCTCCGACCATGAAAAGGTATTCACATTTCGCCTATTTCGGATTCCTTAACAAGCCTTCGACATGTGACGTGATGTTTTCTACGATGCCACCGAAAAGTCCCTTTGCCGTCCCATCTTTCAACACAATTGTTCCGTTTAAAAAGGATACTTCGGGATGACCAACACTTTGAACGGTTGCTTTGATACTTCTGCCATCTTTCATCTCGCCATGCAGGTCACCGAAAGACCAGGGCAGCTCTACACGAATTGTGTTCCTATCGACTCCGTTGAACGGCTTTTTGGCCGTTTCAAATGAGGCCATTATTTTCAACCAACCTTGAGGGTGCTTTGACTTGTAGCTGTTGATGAAATCGGTGCCGAAAATCATCTCCATGAGGGTTATGAATTGGCGATCCACGTACATACCACCCCAAGGCCCGCCGCTTGCCGGGAGTAGTTCTTCGATTTTGTCATCATTGAGGGTCTTATGGGCCGTTATATCAACAGTTCCTCCTTTTGAAAAACAAAACCACAATAACATATTTGAGGTTCGTATGTTACAAGCCAATGATACAGTATTATCAATAAAATAAAGCTGTTTCTTTTCCCTCATGTTGAGAGGGGAAAAGGCGAACATGGGTGATTAACTTCCAGACAAAAACGAGATGATTGAATAAAGTAAGAGAGACCATCAAGAAGTATTTATATCACGCCAGTTTCGGATCCCTCAACAAGTCCTGGACATGTGAAGTGATTTTTCTAGAGATAGTGAGACAGAACAAGCGAAAACACGCACCTCCGCAGTCCAAAAGTAGATACACGGTATCGGGCGGGAATGAAATGCCCTCTTCCATTCGATAACCGGCAATCACTGGTCTCCTGCAGCACAAAGAAGCTGCTTCCGGTTCCAGAGCCAAAACGAGGTTGCTTGCATTGACATCTATGACACATCCACCCTGATAAAAGGAATGAATAAAAAAAGAGTTAATCAGCTTATTAATAACGTTAGAACACTTCTTTTGATTTAATTGCTGATTCTGAGGAAAATAATTTAGATGTTAGAATGTATATCTTTTTAATAAGTGATATGTGGAATCATGATTGATAAAGATTATCAATAAGCCGATTCGGTCTTTAATTTAATTATTGGTCATAAGTCATATTTCGTTGTTAAAGGAAAGTCCGAGTCTGAATGGCAACGGGCGAATATATATTTCCAAAATAGGAAGATAACCCTTTGCAGTTACATAAGTCACACGTCAAAATCTCCAGCAACGCACCCCGGGTAGGATTCGAACCCGGGACCTTGAGATTACCGCGCATGCGCTCTATCACAAAGCTACGGCGTATTTTTTAATTCCCCTTACCCTTTTAGCTGCCTCTCGCATAAACTTTTTTGATTGTTCGCTCCATATGGCTGGAACAGTCACAACCCACAGAATGCTAGGCGGGTCAGGTGTCCTGAAATATGTAATTTACACTCAAGTCTTAAGTTTGCGCCCACTGAGGCGAATGCGAGAGCTAGAGCAAAAACGAGAGATCATTCACACAAACCAAGTAAAGGGACAACAAAATCAATACATTTTGCAAACGACCCAGAATATATTTTTGAAATGACCAGTTCTCCTGACGAACAACCATGTTTACTTAAAATTTTGCACACTATTGATAACGGATTGCTAAGGATTTTGTATTTGAGATACATTCGTTCTCGCCCTCGCTCAGTGGGCGTGCACTAGCATAGAATATAATGGGATCGTTCGCTCTCCCTCTAGCTCTCGCATTTGCCTCAGTGGGCGCGCACATTCACAGGTACACTTATATATCAGCTTTTCACGGAATAAAAAACAACTAAATACTACTTGCTGTACACCCGGGGTTTTTTTTTTTGTAACACAAAGTCTATGCATGAACTGCTAGCCCAATAGCAGTATAGCATTTTTAATAAGATTGGTGTCCCACTTGAGTAAAATTTAAGAAAACTTGGTATGTAAAACATAAAAACATAAAACTAAGAACCAACTTACGTAGCAGTTTTGTCCGCTATAGCCTCAATGATATGTTGTCGCAGGAAACCTATTGCGTGACCAAATATGTCTACTGAGCTGGTTTCATTGTTCCGTCTTCAGAAACAACCACCGCTTTCATTTTTACATCCTATCAGGTCAATGTTTATATATGCATTTTGATTCGTACTTTATATGGATCTTAGGTTAAAAATTGATTGTCATAGAAGAAATAAACAAATGTATGTATCATTTCTTTCTTTTACGCTAAACTGTTTGTAAAATAAAACGTTTGTTTGATATAAAAACATGTGATAACAAGATCGTAAAGACAGTGTGTCACACTTTGCACAGCTTTGATTAACCCGTTTTCAACACCTGTTTGTGACAAAATGTTGTGTAAATGTCATGTGTCAAACTCATCCACTGAATACATATAACATAAAACATATTTCCACTCAAATAATGGTCATTTATCGACTATCGTATAAGCCCAGCATTATCAAAGTAAAGCTCGTGCTTGGAAAAATGCAAAGAACACAATTTTGTTGTATTGCGGCAAGGCCAATTTTATTGAATTGGACAT
>LQRL01059452.1:0-11295 GCA_001703475.1 Hydroides elegans
TACCACAATGCACATAAACATAGTATTGAAGATGCACTTTATTCCTCGGACGGAACGAATAATTCCAAATAAATCCAGATAAAAGATACATCTGAGATATAAAATATGTATTGATACCAACGATAAAAAAGTGAACTTTCACATGCAGTAAAAAATAATTACAATAGCGGAGACACAAATAAAACTACATTCATCTCTGAAGTACGAATGTGCTATTCAAAACTATCTTGATATATATTTTAACCCAAATACGACATGGTTTTGATTTTGCAATAAACAGTTTTAGCATATTTACAAATCTTGACGCTTTTACAATGAACCACTTCTAACATTGGAAAAAAATATAATACATCTGGATGTGTTACAATAAATCTTTTCGTTAAATAGATATAATTTGATTGTGTTATGCTTATCCGTCTTTGTTTTAGCGCGACCCACATTATAAACTATTATAATAATATACATTACCTACAATAAATAATATATGTTTTATTTATACACATTTATGAATATACCAACATATCTAAATATTGAGTATTAAAACAAATCTGAAGCTTGAACTTAATCGTAATTTAGTTTCACATTTCAGTAAAATATATTTGATAAAATAATTGAGATCAAAATATCATTCTTCTTGCTTATTAGGATAAATATAAATTCCAAATTGTAACACACTTTCATAAACAACGCCAAAAGTAACGAAGACAATAGGTTTTTTAGTAACGTTTGTAGTAAGTAACCAGTTTTTCAGTTACGAGTTTTTTTTTTGTGATATGCATATTCAGGGCAAAACAAAAAATAAAAATTGGACGTTCAGTCTACATGGATCCATCTCAATATAAATATATTAAACATCATCTTATGTAAACTATCATTCCTTCAATATGTGAGTAAAGCTTCAGATGGGCAATGAGTATTTCATTTAATGTGTCCGTGAAACACCCCTGAATCAAAATATTACTATCAATTTTCAGGTAAAGTTTGTAAATGAAATAAAATATGAAATTCAATCTCAAACGGCAAGATATTAGACAGCAAAACGTGGCAAAATCATGGCATAATTAAAATATAGTGAAATACAGATCTGTCAAAATAGAACATACAAAACAACAATAAATTATATAGTCTTATTGATAAAATGCCTTCGAAAAATATTATGGCAAGGGCAACGTTCAAAGCGTTGCTAGTCAGTTTTAACAACCTTTTTAATAATTGCTCTTGTATGCACATATATAATTATGTTCATAGCACTGTCATTGGTTTAAAGGCAGCCGACTTTATTAGATTTATGTGTGTTTTATTTACTAATGCAAATCGTGTCTTTATCACTTCGCAAGTAGCCGCCAAAATACAGTTCATGCGGAGGCATATTTTTACATGCTGAAGCAGCAATATTTTGCCACAATGTCGTTCTTCCATCACTATGTCGAAAAGATTCAATAAACGCTCAAACATATTGTAGCTTGTAGTCCTTGTTTGCGACATGGCGTTTCATTAAAATATCGAACAATATTGTAAACGCATGCTCGATGTGATCTTTAGCAATAAGAGTAACATGTATTTGTGTTGGACCAATAGAACATGTAATTATTGATCCCTTTATACATTGTCCATTTATATGATTAATGAACTTCGACAATGCACTGCCAGAAATCGCAAATGGACAGAGTATGCAGCGTCCACATTTTCCATACACACATTAATGCAATAGCGGTCCATGACTAAGCGCCGAATGCTGACTCAACCCATGCGCGGCCGCCGACATATAATGCGGACTCGAAAACGAACTCAGACCGGGCGCGGCCTGACTATTCTGACACACGTACCAATCCCTTAAATTACTCGCGGCGGCCGCGGAACCGGCATGTGGATGATATTGGTGCTGTGGGTTCGAACCCGGAAGTGAACCCGCCGCCGCCGAATGAAGTCCATTGCTGAAATGATTTAATGCCGCGGACGCGAAGCCCGCGGCGGTTGCGGCGCTGGATGGATTGAGATTGGACGTTGAGTGATGATGGAGGTTGTGATGAGGATGATGCGGGTGTGACGTCATGAATGGGGACGTCACGTGATGTTGATTATTTCCGGTGCTACCTCCGGTTTGTCCGCCGGGTAAGCCGGGGCTGGTCGCGAGCTGCGGCGGGCTCGAAGTGGGTTCACTCGAGTCGCCGCTTCCACCGGAAATAGAATTAGTCCGACTACGCATGCGTGATTGTTGATGATGCTGCGCGTTTTGCGACGACGAGTGATTATGCTGCGAGTGGTGGCGTTGCTGTGCGGACGACGCGTTATTTGGTGATTCATTGATAACTGCGGTTTTCGCGGCGCTATTCGATCCATTGCTCGGTGATACCTCCTTTTTAATCGGCGATGGATCCTCTTCCGTTTTCGTATTTCCGGTCGGCTGCGCGGCGGCGCTCTCGTGCATTTTCATGTGTTTGCGCAACGAGCTCGGATGCGTGTACGTCTTATCGCAGCCTTCGACGCGACACGTGTATGGTTTGTCGGTCGTGTGCACGAACATGTGCTTCTTCCGGTCGGAGCTGTTGGCGAAGCGGCGGTCGCAGCCGGGGTACTCGCATTTGAACGGCTTTTCACCTGGAAATGAAAAATAAGAAAAATATGTTTATCAATTGTTGTTGCATTAATTGTTGATATTTAATGTTGTATCAATTAGTATTTCGTTTCCGATGGCATATATTGGAGAAAAAAACGGGCTCTTCGCATTTGGAGGGCTTTTCACCTTGGAATCAAACAAATTGTTACAATTATTATAGGATTTAAATAAGGAACAAAATTATTCATAGATCTGGTTTAGTATATCAGACGAAATGTATGACAAGCCTTAATGCGTGCTTACAGTTTAATGATTTAACGAGGGCATTTTGTAGAAATATTAACTATAATATTTGGTCGGGGAAGTATACTTATTGAATATCTTCCTGATTTCAAATTCTAAGCAATTACTGCTATCTGTTCATATTATTGTACATTTACTTATTGCAGTAAATTTTATTTATTACTATAATTTTCTATTCTAAATTATTCTATCTTTTTCTTCTTTTTTTTCAAATATCAAACTTATAGAGCATTTATAAGCACTTATATTGTGCCTTAATGATCAAAATATATACCTGAAATCCAAATATATACATGTACATAACAAAAATAAATGTATATGTGAGTCACCATTTTGTTCTTTGTAGTTTATATATTTGTGATATATAAACACATGGGTGTTGAAAAATGTTACTTTATACATTTCTCCCAAGCTAATTTTACATAATTTATGAATGATTAAACTTAAATAATTCATTCCAATAAAGCTTTGAGCTTCAAACTGCAAATTACCATGTGTAATTCGGTACCGGTTTAATTATCCTTCGAGATGTAATATTTTATCCATCTAATGGGCATCATTAAAATGTATACAATTTTTTTTAAGTTTTTGTATGCATTTATGGTTTGGTTAATTTAAGGTTTAAATTTAGCTTTTTTCTGAAGCATATACGTTTTATTTTGCTCTTCATCTACGGTTCAAAGTACCCGACATTTTCCTCAATATCTGAAACATTTATGTTACTATATGTATTATACTGATATTTTAAAAATATAATCATAGAACCCTTTTATAGTATATTTAAGCAGCAAACCCATGGAGCATCTATGTACGTTTTGTAGCCACATGTTTTGCAATGGTTGGACAACAATGCATTTGGACGGATGATTGTAGGCCTACAGGAATAACCGAATCTATAAAACATATTGCGGTCTACATACAAAATAGAGATTTAATCTTTAACATTGACCAAATCCAAGTTTCAACTGCAAACAAAATGTTATCGAGAAAATTGTTTACAAATTCATTCAGATTTCTGTCACATTTGATTGTAATTGTGGGCAAAGGTTGAAGGAATTGTAATCAATATTGGAATTTGAAGGTTTTCCATTCCTTTCAAATGTCAACTTACATTCAGTTTGCGGGTAAATTATGTGGCTAAATGAAAGTCACATAGAAGAAAATAGATTTGATATCAACATTAATATTTATATAAATAAATTTTCGGTTGTCATGGGTGTTTACGGCTAGAATACGCTTTTATGTATGAATTTATGACCAAAAGCATGCTACCATTTTATAAATCTTTGCCTGCAAAACCTATGTAGAAAGTATCATTTTGGTACCATCATTTGAATGTGTGTGTATTGCCGTATGCCTTATCAAATCTTGTTTTAGATATATAAACATGCGTTGAAAAATCGTTACCATGTTTTGAACATGAAATATATATTTTTCAATAAAATTTGCGCTTAAATAAAAAATGAATATTAAGTGATATAATTCTTTAACAATTCTATCGAGTATAATAATTAATATTTCCGTGTCGTTTTATATATATTGTCAATAGCAATTTTAAAACCATTATAAAAATCATGCCCAAAATGGTATCCCCATTTAATATTGAGCAATACGAAAAATAACATTTTGTTAAACAGACACTAAAAATAAACCAAATGCTTTTGTTACATGAGTTGCGACTGCCGACCTTAATAAAAAGAGTAAAAAGAAGGGATGTAATTTCACTGACAATTTCCTCTGCTTTTTGTTCACGTGACATCTGTCCACGAGGGTGGGCGTTCCCGAGGGGGTCAGGATGGGTCACATTTTAACAATGTTCACAAAATGTTCACAAGGTTCGCTAAGTTCACTATGTTCACAATTTATGTTCAATGCGTTCACTAATTTACTCAAGGTGTTGCTTTCTCGCTCTTAATAGTAAAGAGCGATGTTGGGGGATGGGTGAGTACGCAGGGTTAATATTTTTTTGCGTGTGTGCTCGCGTTTGTAATTATGACATGTTTGTTTTGAAAGGATATTGTTCAATGGGGTGAAAGATAATTATGGAAAGAGCTAAAGTGTGCCATTGGGCATTGTTTATGAGCAGTGAAATGTTGAGCATTGGAAGTTTTGACAGTTTTTATGATGTGATAGTCTGACATATCAAATGGTCATATTCATAATATTGAGCTAACTATAGACATATATTGACGATGAAATTTGTTTAACATCAGAAGATCAATATAAGATATGTGTTAATATTATATTTAAAGTAATGCCCATATGTGAGTCGACATATTGTGAAAATTTTGCAAAATGCTGTGAATCACAACGCAATATAAACTCAGGTCACGTTCACAAAATCGTGTAAGAATTAGACACCACCCTCCAAAACAAACCGCATATTCGCTGTCAATACTACACGTTTTTAAACAATTATTTTGTTTTGTAAAAAAAAACTGAATACCTAATCAGTAGGTTGAGCACCATAGTCTATGAATTTGTCAAGCCTTACGGTGACGGACGGCTGACAAGTCTTTTTGCAAGGGTAGGGGCGGAGGGGGGAGAGGGGTATGAAGGGGGAGGGGCCCCGTGACAGTTACCAGGGACCCCCTCCCTGCTGGACGCACACTCATGAGCTAGAATTATCAAACGAAGTGTTTTACTATTGTCACTTAAATTTTTATTTATTCTATTTGTGTATGGGTTGGGATATTTTGAACAAATTAAGCCTGTTGATATTTTGATATAATTCTTACTTTGAACATTTCTGTTGATTTCCTGTCTCAGTCATACAGTCGCGTGCATTACTAACTTCTCGGGGCAAACGCTAAACGCTAAACGTTAAACGCACAAACGCTAAATGATAAACCCTTAAACGCTTAACGTTACACGCTAAACGCAAAACGTTAAACACTAAACGCTAAACCATAACTACCCACATGTGTGAAGGGCATATGAAGGACATCAATATGAGTGATTATCTTAATATCCTATATGGCATTTAATCAAACGCTAAGCGCTAAACGTTAATCGCTTTATTCTGATCTTGCAAACTCTTAAACGCAAAACGCTAAACGTTAGAGAAATCGAGAAGTTAGGACCGCGCGCCACTGTATGTGTTTTAATTATAACAAAAACTTATCTCGATCGCAATATAAAATCAAACTACTTGTTGTATTTACGTTTTAAAGCTAGGGAAAGACGAAACGAGTTATGCTCTATCTTGAAGCATCATTAAATGCTGTTGGAACATATCGACAATTTGTATCTTATTGTCGTAAAAATCCTCGAAATAATTGCTATATGAATTGATCTAATCATATAAACTAAAAAAATAACATATCGAGCTGTTCAAACGTTATTTATATGTTTAATAATATGTTTATGTTTATATCTTAAGCAAAAAAAATCCTAAAGTTAAACTACACAGGCGAAAATGTCGTATAATTGATGACCTCATAAAAAGTAAAACTGAATACCCATTGGACAAAAAGGGTTGCTAAACGTTTAAATTATTCCGTTACTATTCATTTTATGAGCTCTTTCTTTATAACCTTTCCTTTTAAAACTGTGTCTGTAGCTTTCTACGATGATTTATATTGTACGACTTTGGTTTTACTATTTTTGGTGACATAAAATATATTTACCGTACGAAACAAAGGAATAATGATAAACTTAACGGTTTTCATAAAGGCAATACAATAAATGGTTCGAATAAATGTTTAATAAACACAATGCATAATTAACTGCCAGAAATCTCATTTTGTTGTCTATACGGTGTTTAGGGTTTCATTTTACTAATTCTACGGATTTTCGGTTCATCTCCAATAACCCGATCCCTTGTTTACGCAACCATGCTTTTGCAGTTAGCAAGCTTGGGTTTCTCCTTAATCCCAACCATTAGACCAAATAGACTTTCAGTTCCATATAATGTTATCAGTAAAAGTCGTTGATAATTGAGATATCTTCGAAAGCATTCCATGACTTTGTAAAATAAATCCACTGTCATTTCTTTTCGGAGTTATGACACATGTCAGTAGGTTGTAATCCTAGAAAATCGCGGTTCGTCTTATCAAAAAATGGTATTCGAGAGGTCTTAAATGACGATATTAAGGCTGTCTTGGACATTCGAGATGAACAGAGGTATGTGGCCATGTAAATTTGAGATTGGGGCCACTTAAGGTTTGTGTAGAAATAAGAGCTTTTCTTGAATGCAATTCCCCGTGGAGTTAATAGGAGTTTTGAAAAATTAGGATGGGATTTCGTTGAAATCAAGAAAATTCAAAATTTTGCTGAGTTGAATTTTGAAAATTAAGGCCAATTTCGTGCAGTTTTTATAAATCGAATAATGTATAAGCCATATTCGTTCAGAAGAAAAAGAAAGATAGATTAATATATTAGAGGCCTACATATAAAGCAAAAATACTCCCGAAATTTGATCGGTAAAACCATGCAAATGTGCCTAGAACTTCTTAAGGCCCGTTTAAACGATCAAACCGAGTTCAAAACAAAACTTTTTAACAAGTTTTGGATTTTCAAAATTGGTGTTTAAACGATACGACATAAGCTGAATACAAACAGTGATAAATGTGTCTTTTCTAGAAAAAAAGGCAAGCGTTATTATTTATAGATGAGTTCTGGAGGGAATTTCAAAATAACATGGAGAGTTGAAATGCGAAATCAAAGTAAATTGTCAGAGTTTGGCTAAATATTATGTTATCCAACCAAAAGAAGAATAGCAAAACAAAATAAATATAGGATGCGAGAATGGGTTCGAAATCAAAATTACCCAAAAGAAGAATAGCAACTCAAAATATATATAGGATGCGAAAATGGGTTCGGAATCGAAATTATTATAATCAGCTTTTATTTTGATTTCATTGCAAAATTAAATTTGATTGAATATTTTAATGAAATTCTTTATCCTTCTATATACCATTAAAATAGACTTTTTTCGTAAGTACATGGAGGAAGTACAGCTATCCAACGTAACTATAGTTTTATGAAGAGAAGTATCAAGAAACAGAGGACAAATTCCATCCTTGACAGGATCCAGGGCCACCCCACACAATTAATGGGATTTCAAGTGAAGACACGTGCTGAAAGTTGTAGGAAAGTAGGACGTGTTCTATTCCTTCAAACTGTCGCATACAACCTCAAATTTAATTCAAAACTGTGTTCAAATGAACAAACTCAGTTCAAAACACAATGATTTTGAACTAAAATCGTATCGTTTGAACGGGCCTTAACCGAACCCAACACTATTTCCCTTCACAATACACACACGTTCGCTAAATGCGAACCAGCTTTAGCAAATTATCGAATTTGGACAAATTGATTTAGACAAGTGTGTTTAGTAAAGTGTCTCACATAATCTGTTCAGGGATAATAGCGGGTTCTTGGTGGCAGGTCTAAAACGTTTGGCTAATGCATGCTAAACACGCGATCTAGAGAATTGATTAAAAAAAATATGCTGAATATTTTACTAATTACAGTATGATATTGTTTTCAACTTTTATTCAAATTTGTAATTTAGTTTTGCTATATACGTTATTTAATAAATAAAATTGATTATATAAAATAAAGATTGCGGTTGAATAAAAAGCGATTTTAAATTGGCACTCACTAAGATCCCAATCGGTTTGCTTCAAATCAAATCAAAATGTTATTTCGTCGTATTCATTTATTAAACATCTTTGAAAATAAGTACATCTAACAATATAAAAAGCAAACTGACGATCACATTTTTATAATACAATATCATATATATTTTATCATTTAACGTTATGTTATTAAAGCAACAAAGCAGATTTTTTCTCCATTTTTACAGACAAGGCTAGACCTTCGTTTTACAAATTCTTTATTATAAAAACGTCATTTCACAACAAGTCCCCATATTTGGATATCACAAACCCACGCAAAGGACACAAATGAATAAAAAATTCCAGCCATCTTGGAAGTTATTACCAATAAAGACCCTTCGAATATCTAAATGACACCATCATTGGAATAATTATTCTAATACTCTGGAAACAGTGCTTCCTGATTCTCTTGAACCCCAAGCTTATTAAGCTGACCTCTTATTCATAACACTTCCATTGAACTACGCTTTATAGTCTTTCAGTGAGGAGCCAGTCTTTACCAAAGGAAAGCATAATAATGGAACCGTCACCCAATTATGTCGACACTCTGTGGCCACAAGCCCTTCTCCACCCGGCGGACGACGTTTTTCTGCCCTTTTCTCTGCAGTTCTTGGTTCTCCCCAAGCGCCTTTTTATTAAAATCCAATTTCCAGCGGAAGTCTTGTCATATCGAGTCTCGTTTATTAACGTTTAAGTCACATTATTAGCGTTTAGATCGCGTTTATTAGCGTGGCGTCAAAAGTCTCGTTATTACAACGCGTCCAAGTCTCGTTTATTTACGTCGTCGAAGGGCGCGCTCGTTATAATGCGTTTTTGTTGCGTTATATTATCATTATTTGAATATTGGCCACATGGTCGGTTTCTTATATCGGTTCACATTTTTTCGAATAAAATCAAGTAGCCTCCATTTTTCCATCCAATATCCCCCCTGTCCCCTGCCATTGTTATCTATTACAGGAAATCACAAAAGGGATTTTCTCCCTTATCTACTAAAGAGGGGCGGTTTTGTCGAGTGTGACAAAATAAGAGCGCCCCCTAAACACCCTAATCATGCTTCAATTTATAGACGCTGATTATGTTTCCGTCACTTGTTTTCTTCAACTAAATTAACTCGTATTTGACGGTGATTTTGGCCTCAAATTAGTTTTAATTCAAAATGTTTTGTCACATGCGCTTTATACCGCGAACACAACAAAAAGCTGCTTTATCGTTTGTAAGTATGTCGCGACCGAGTGACAATGCGTTAATACGTAATACGTGGGGCTCTAGGGAGGGGTCAGTATGAAATAGGAATACTGACCGCAAGGTCTTGTGGGAGGACGTATGAAAGAAAATACTAAGTGCGGCTTTAACTTTGGTGTGAAATTGTATTAAGTATAGATGTCACTGCAAACTCGAATTTCTACAGATGGACTTGACATTGGTGTTAATTCTAAGTGGTATTGGGAAATGAGTATGTATTGTAGAGAACATTATTGTTTTGCTTGTATTATCAATAGGTGTGAGAAAAGATTAGAAGGTTTTTGTTCTCAATTTTAGCTTTTCTAGAAAGAGTAAATGTATATCACAAAACCCACACATACCAAATATACATGTCTACTACATATATCATAGATTATTTTTAATAATTATATGTTTGTACGAAGACTAAAGGATGGTAACCAAATCCAAATTCCAATACAAAAATCATGGAAAACGGAAAGAAGACAAGTGAAGGGGAAAGATATTCGGTGTTAACCGCCAACTATGTGTTGCCAAAATGTGATATAAAACAAATCAATAGAATTTATATGCATTTGAAGGTATCAGTTTATCTGTAACAAATCTTGTTTCATGAATATTAAACGTACAAAATGAGATATTTCTTTTTAACCTACGTCCGAGTTCTCTCATACACGATATGCTTAAATCAATATATAAAATCAGAAAATAACATTCTCACAAACCCCCTAGGCATTCTCTTTACTTTTCCCTGTACCGAATCTAATGAAATTGAACGAGACATTAACCCGTTTTAAACTGGCAAATTATTCAATTTCAAAGTATCCTTTACACAATGAGGCTAATGGATTAAACGGTATCCAGACATTTCGGCATCACTCTCATTTCAACCGTCCGGGACCGCAGGGGGAAAGAAAATACGAAAATATAGTCACTAATAAGGAAAATGTGGGTTCCTCCTATAAGCAAGAGGCAAGGAAAAAACACCACAAAATAAAGGAAACATAGAATCGGAAAGGATAAACATATCCAGAGGCTATATTTCAAGTTAAGCGTGTGATCGCGATGAATTGATTTAAACACATCAATGTAAGGTGGTTCATTGGTGTGTGATAACAAAATACTAATTAGATTTGGCAACAAGGAGCTGGTGGTTCCACCCGAATAGCTTTCCCCTTCATTTGTCCACTTCCATTTTTTTATTTTATTTTTGTGGTTACAGCTATACTGCAACGGAAGGCAATTATCCCTTAAAGGCAAAGCCGTTCATCCCTTTAAAGTTGTCATCTCATATTATTGGTAAAACATATATTATTCAGAAAAAAGTGATATGATATATATGATACAAAATGTATATCAAAATTTTGGGTTGTTATGCATATCTGCAAATAAGAATCAATACATATAATATATAATATGATTGAAATTGGAAACAAGGAGCTGGTGGTTCCAACCGAATAGCTTTCCCCTTCATTTTGTCCACTTCCCTATTTTTATTTTATTTTTGTGGTTACAGCTATACTGCAACGGAAGGCAATTATCCCTTAAAGGCAAAGCCGTTCATCCCTTTAAAGTTGTCATCTCATATTA
>LQRL01059452.1:11305-22026 GCA_001703475.1 Hydroides elegans
AGTGATATGATATATATGATACACAATGTATATCGAAATTTTGGGTTGTTATGCATATCTGCAAATAAGAATCAATACATATAATATATAATATGATTGAAATTGGAAACAAGGAGCCGGTGGTCTCAACCGAATATCTTTCCCCTTCATTTTGTCCACTTCCCCTTTTTTGTTTTTAACTGTGGTAAAAGTTTTCTGGATTTTGACGGATGAACCGGAAGACAACTATCCCTTTAAGGTAAATTGTTTTCTAAGGTTGCCATCCCGTAGTCTTTGCAAAAATATATTATTAAAAATAATATAAAATGATGTCATAGATATTCCAATACATGATTTATGTGGGTTTTGTTCAAACTTTGCTTTATCTTGTGGTAGGCCCTATAAGTATAAACTTGAAATATATCATGAATAAATACGAAAGGCCGAGATACCGAAAGAATATGAATTGCTATGATCGATAACCGTTATTCTGATGCTCAAATCATGTTTATTACGGGTAAATTTCTATGGTACTTCAAAGTTATTATAAGAGTTTGTATATTCAAAATATAGCCTATTATTTTATCAATTTACATTGAAATTACTTCTAATTTTATGAAGTGGTACCCTTTCTCGTTTACATCCTTACAATTTATAGATAATGAATAAAATAAAAATGTATTTAATCATATACTGTATTTTTGTAATGTATTTTGTACATATTAGATTATTAAAGATATTAATATAATTATTATATATATTCAGCATATTAGATTATCAAATATATCATGTATTAGTTTATTCAGTTATATTCAGTTATATATAATAAAAATCGTGTTTTTGTGTTAATGATAATCGGAAGAATCTTGAACTTTTCAAAATAAAAAAAAACATGTATATAATTTAGTTGAGTATTTTTCTATAACCTGACTTTGGATTTGACGGGCCTTGCAGTAAAAAAAAATAACTTATCTTCTTGATCAAACACAAAGCAAATGCTCGAGAATGAAAATCTATAACGCAAATTCATGTTTTGAGCTGCAGAATATAGAATACGTGATAAACTTACCAGTATGCGTTCGTTTATGTATCTTCAAATTCTCACTGCGCGCGAAAACCTTGCCACAGCCTGGAAACGGACACGGAAACGGCTTTTCACCCGTATGCACCCGAATGTGATTCACCAACTTATACTTGGCCTTAAACGGTTTCAACTCGCGGTCACATTCCTTCCAATAACACGTGTGGTCCGTTTGCTCTGGGCCTCCCACATGTTCGACAGTTATATGCGTCACGATTTCATGCATTGAGTAGAATGTCTTATTGCACGGTTTGCGCGGTTCCGGGTGCATTGGATCGATCCATAAACAGGTGTGTTCCGTTTTGACCGGATGCCGCATGTAACGGAAGAACGAACCGTGCGGCGCGCTCAAAGCCATGTGATTTAAAGCGCCAGACGAACTTAAGGGATGATGCGAGTTGAAATTATGCATAGCAGCGTGATGCGGAAAATCGTTCGACATCGGGTTTAGATCATGGCGCGGATAGAACGAACTCTCCGCCGCAGCGCCGAGTCGCAGCTGTCCTGCGTTCATCGCAGACATTTGCGCGGTTGGGTCGTGCAAACTGGAAAAGGACGGTTGTTGATACGCGGAACTGTGTAGCGATCCGGTGGGGTATGCGCCTTCGGCCGATGCGCGTAATAGACCGAGATCGCGCGCGCCACCGTAGCTAGCCATCGGGGGCGGCATGCTGTAGCCGTTCTGCATTGCCTCGTGATCGTTGGGACTTCCGGCCGCACCGGAAGGACTAAGTTTGATGTGTGGGTGGCTTGTGGGTAAGTGAGAGCTGCTGCTGGTATCCACAAAAGGACTTATCATAACTAATTGAACACCAGTTTTGGTAAAAATGTATAGTGAATAATGTGATAATTTCGCCTTAGCGTTTCACAGAAAACATATTTTCATATATCTTTTTTTCAAGACTTCTAATAATTATTTCTATAGCTTCCTTTAGCTGCTTAGTGTTTAGTCATAAAAAATAATAATAAATTAAAAAAATGAATATAGATATTTTTCATTCAGTATTTTCCCAGGGTCCCTTTATAATGTTGTTATTTTGTATGTGAAAACGATTTCTTTTAAGGAAACTTATAGTTTTTTTTCGGTTTAGTGTGTGAATCGGTGTCTCCCTGCTGAAGCAAGTGCTGTCCCCATGTCGCTTAGAACAACAAATCGTCTGTTTGGTAAACAGGCTCACCCAGGATTATCCAGACTCCGCTGGGCTCTATCTTAATTCCATCTGACAACCAGCGTTTGAGAGAAAAAGCGCGTGAAAATAAATCTACAACGTTTTGGAATATATACCATGTTCATATATTTTGTTCCTTTTTAGAATTACTTATTTTTCTATATTTTAATTGTTAAAGTGTTTATCCATGTGAAGCAATATGCCAACTCATGTTTTTCTTTTACTATTTGAAGGAACTTTTGTATGGAAATATTCTTTTAAAAATCAATTAAACCTTTTGTATACTCATTTTTTTGCGAATAGTATTCCAAATTTTATATTCAGTTTATTTCCTTCAAGAAAAGTATTTAGTATATACTTGAAACCTATATTTATGTCCTCTTGATTTGCAAATAAAAAGCATCCAATGACACGTACACTAAAGCCAGCTCGGATGACACTGCCAAAAAAGACAGCAATTAACGTTTTATATAAGTCGACAACAGTGTGTGATAAGTTGATGAAGATTCCTTTCAATACATGTATTGTCAATTCCTTCTATAGCAGCCACGTTTTTTATTTATTCCGCGTACATATACCCACTGTGGTGCAGTATAACTATTAATATCACACGAATACACGTCACTTTTTATTATAATTATATGAGAATGTCTTCCTCCTATTCAGCGCAATTTATACATAAATCGCCTATTGTTTTCCAAACTGATTGTTCCACAATGCGACAATTACAAACTAATTCTTGCGTCGTCGCGATTGTGACGTAGCACCCTAATGCACAACTTGAGATCAATTTCCGTCACGGGCACCTCGAGAATTTGCAACTATATATGCGCAAACGCAGGCCTACTGAGTTTTCCACAGAGTGAAGCCCCTTCGCTAAGACGGGCGCTCGCTTTATGTGTAAAGATCACGATTCAACGCAAGGGGCGATATATAATGAAAGCTACAGAGAGAGTCGTCGGGTTTGCAATCTACAGGTTTCGCTTGGCTTAGTCGCAGCCCACGTTTAATAGCGCCGTTTCAGTTTTGGCGCGCCACGGGATATCACGAGATTGAGCCAATTATCGCCCAGTTTGTGGAGTGTCAATAAAGAGCCCACTAGGGGGCGAAAGTCGCTCGCAGCTCTCTGATTGGCTAAGGGCAATAAAGGCGGTAATATGGTGAGGTTGATGAACTGGTAGACGAATGAAGGTGTGTGATGTATGAATACCCATTTATGGGGAGACCAAACACTGTCTATATCATCAAATGAAAAGCGCCCTGTGCTTTTTTTCTTGGTCTTTTTCCCCATATATTCGCTGTCCCTATCTTCTGTGTTCTAAGTCATTATTTTCAGCAGTTCTATTGTTTATTTGCTCGCCATCTTTTCATATGAATACCAGCTTCATTATTCTACAGGTTTCTTCTATCTTCTTTTATTATAAGTGCCACTTTTCGCTTTTATTTGCGTGTTTTTGATGTGACGTTTTCGCAGGAAGCCACAACCTAGGGGTGTCCCCAGTAATTGAGAAAAAAAGTTCACTTTAATGGACTCGATTTTTACACTTGATTGCTTTTCTATATGATTAAGGTGTTTTAATGGATTCATAAGATGCTATTGTGATGTGTGAAGGTGTATATTTTGAACATGACAATAATTAGACATGTCCCTCTATTATAATAGGATAACAAGAGTCGGTAAACATATTTTTCCCACAATGAAAATCACGCATATGGATGCTAAAAACGTAAACGGAAGGTGGGATATACATTGATAATAAATAAATGTTTATTAAATATTTGAGAATCTATATATAGAACTATACTTATACGGTATCCGCCCAAAAAGTTTCCGCCCAAAAAGTTTTCGGCCATAAAGTTTCCAAAATTGACAACATGGGACAGAAAGTTTCCATTTAAAAAGGTGCTTAAATATACAATTTGTGCAAAACAAATATGACTTCCTTTAGGCTTTGGACCCTACAATACTCTCAATAATATAATAAGAAAAATGATAATGTTTTTATCTTTATTTAGATAGTATTGATTAGAAACTTTTTGTCCTATGTTGTCAATTTTGGAAACTGTATGGCCGGAAACTTTTTGGGCGGAATCTTTTTGGTCCGGATTCATACTTATACATCATGATAGGATAATATACTCATATCAGAGTTTGGTATCATGATATATATTTTACTCATATATATAAATAAATAAGTATAATATTTTGTGCTCTGTAAATATTGCTGAATGTCTTGCTTTACCATCGGATAAACTTCTAGTATCCGACAAGAATTATTTTCATTTTGCTTTTTTAGGTTGTTAGCCGTTAATATGTGAAAGTGTTAGTCGAACATATTATTTCGAACATACATGTATCATTGAATTATGTTCCGTAATAAAGTATGTTGGTATGATTTAATCAAATATAATTTTGTTTTGAAAAAAAAGTAAGATGAAAAAAGTAAAATCTAACAATCATTAGCGTTGCGCATGATTTGAAATATAGGCCTAGGATGTTTCTCATTCAAGATGTTGTCATACCAAAGTGTACAAGAGTGTTATCTTTTTGATAAACGTTAATTTTGTCAAGTTCTCTAATCATACCCATCGAAACATAAAAGCCCCCGTTTTTTAGGTTACATAATGGCGTTTAAGTTTAGTTAATAACAATTTTTCATTATCTCATAGTTTAATACCATTCGGCACACCTTCTTTTCAATCACGAAAAATCACAAGTTTTGATTAATTAGAAGCATTAATGGCGAAGCGCAGAAAAATTGTTTGCATCAAACGAAATTTTGCTCAGCAGGCAAATAAAAAGGGCGGGGCAAGAGCAATCTTATGGGAGGGATGCGTTTTGATAGAGGGGGTACTCAATCGGGTACCCTGAGGGGGTTTATTCTACACGCGTGGGGGTCAGGGCCCCTCGGGGTGTATTTTTGAGTGAAGGAATGGGGTTTTATGCGGTCTAGATTCCCTTTGTGAAAGAGTGAGAGAATTATGTTTATGGAATGTAAAGAAATCATGATTTTAAAGCATAATTAAAACGAATAGCATAAAGTATAGGTAGAGTATAGTTTCAGTAATATAAGATTAAAATAAGAATATAGGCATCCGGCTATAGTGATCTGTCTATTTTTAACATGAAGAACGAGAAATCCTGTTTTAAATATGGCTGGTCGCTTTCAATGATAAGCATACGATTTAAATATTTAAGAGAAAAATCATGATCGACGTCGGGAAATGTGAAAACAAAAGGAACATTCTCATATACAGTGAGGTTATTGTCACTATATCGCATAGTGCGCGCTTAATTAAAATAAATAATGCGATAAACATCATATTGCCCGATAAGCCATTTCTCAGTGTCAGATATGCCCAAAATGATACGGATCAATTTGATTATCGAACCCGGATCAATTTGATTATCGAACCCGGATCAACTTCGTTACTTTTCGCCACGGGGGCGTTCAACCCGCGTATCCCGCGAGCCAATGATAATGTCACGTGATATTGTAAGACGTAGCGAGAAGTAACATCATGGGTTATGTACACACAGATGCTAAATGAATATAAAGTGTTTTGCAACTCAATGCAGGAAGATTAAAATAAGTCAAAATTAGTTTTTTTTTAACAACGTAAACCTGTTATTATGTTTAACGAAACTTCGAAAATAATAAGTGTAATTGCTCTAATTGATTTCATTCTCAACCACCCTTTTATAGTATATAAAGAAAAGTACAAACATACAATAATGAAATGAACGCATTTTTGCAAGGAACACTGCACTGTTTTCTTAACCGTCCCATGAAGCCTTGCTCGTATTTACCGAACTTCCAAAATCATTTTCATCGATGCCAAAGTCGGGAATTTAAATCAACAGATTTAGCTGATATGTGAGATCTGTTTCAATGTAAAGGATTTGAGATTCGACCGAAGAGAATTTAAATCTGTTTTATCACCAATATCTGAAAATACCTTACAAGGCTCAAAAAGTATTCTTTTTTTCTGGATGTCCATTTCTGACATGATATCGCGGCAATACAGATTTTCTTTTGCCCGATTGCGTACTGACGACATTGGCGTAAAAGAGACCTTGAAAATTGAATATGCAATCATATGACCCGGTTAACATCGTCGCATTTCGAACACACAGCCTGATTTAGTAATTAGTAGACTATGATCATTATGAATTAAAACCTAAGATGGCACAAACCACAACATAGACTACATCCATAATACTTTATACATGTATTACAATAAAGCTGGCATGCAGATTGCGCAACTCTATGCATCAATCCAAGTTTCTGATTTTAAACTTAAAACTTAGTTTCAAAGTCTTTTCTGCAAAATGTGTTCAACATCGTGTGAAAATCAGTAATATTATGCGATTAATTGTATATATCTAACTAACCTCGGTAGTTTGAACAACAAAATCACACTCTAAATATTTTTATATAATCATATCGGGTGGTCCATGTTCGACCGCCGGAAGTATTTGAAAGCTCAACATTTTAACAGTAAAATGTTTGATAAGTAAATATGAAAAAGTGATATTAACTTTAACGAATTAAAAGAACATACACTTTCTACGATTGTGTTAATACGGATGTATGTGGATTTATATAATCAGCATGAGTATAAATACAAGCGACTGAGCATGCGGAGTCTTTGCAGGAAATTTGATTTGTAATTTTAAAGTTTTTTTTTAAAGAGGGAATTTTGTGGTATATGCACTAAAAGTAATGGAGATACTGGATAAATTAAAAAATCAATTGTTTAACAATTTAAAATGAAAGAAATGTTATTTTATACTTTTCAAACATTTTCTTGTAGATTTGTTATGGAATAATACAATATGTTACTTCAATA
The DNA here is from genome assembly GCA_001703475.1 of Hydroides elegans. NCBI lineage: Eukaryota > Metazoa > Annelida > Polychaeta > Sabellida > Serpulidae > Hydroides > Hydroides elegans. The sequence continues at coordinate 18,389 of LQRL01059452.1, forward strand.
CAGCATCAGGAATATATATTTATACAAATATTCTTTCAAAAGTATATATCGTGGGTCAGCAAAATATTCAAAAGCGTCTGCTCAACAGCGGCTATTTCTCCCAGCATCCTAGCAAAAACCCAACTTCCGCCATTGCGTAAACCTTAGAATCACATTCCGCTTACCCTTTTCACACCTGACACCGCCTTAATGGCGTTTGAATACTTAATTACGTAACCAAATTATCACGTGACATTATAGGACATCACCTAGGTAACATGAGGAACCAGGAATGCTATATCTAGGCATATCCGAAACTCTCGTCGTAGTGACGTGACGTGACGGGAAATGAGACGGAAATATAGAGGGCGCTTCATATAAGCGTGCACGGCCTCTCATAATGGATTGGCTAATTGAAGGCTTCTTTGCAAGGGGTAAAAGTTTGATCGTTTTTTTTAATAGCCACAGATTTCGTTCATGATTTAACAGGCTCGAATTTAAATCTATATTCGCTCTTATATGGTTTACCAAACGATTCATTTATCGCGCAAATACCACCATCCCCTTTTACTCTTACATCCTAATTCATTGGCGCATTGCCCCCGGTTCCATTTTGTCTGGATCCTCACTGGTGCCATTAGTAATTCCTACCTGATTATTACGTAAATGAAAAAATGAGATATTTGACAGACATGGTCACTCTATGTTCTAAATACTGTTGTATCGTGTAATCGTTTTTGTGCACTGAACCCTGCACTCGCGAGCATGCCTCTTTAATGCACGATCGTAATGAGAAAACATTCACGGACGGACGCAACAAAATAGAAAACATTCGCGGACACTCATTAGTTAATTAGTCGCAAAAGAAGGAACTGATTGTTGGCAGTGGAGTGACACTCCAATAACAAGGCATGTAATGGATGTTTGCTTTTATTAGATAATAGCTTTGTGTGGCCCGTTTACAGATTGTGAGAGGTAATGTTGGATAAAATGGTTTTAGTTGCCAATTAACGCATATGAATTATGCTGTTAATGATGGTGCCATTTCTGTGAAACGAAATTCGAAGACAATGGGAAAATGCAGAATTATGTTGCAGTTTGGGAAATATTTCCATGTTAATTGCTGAAGAGATTTGTCTTAATTTGTAGATAAATTTGTATAAACGAATCGACTTTTTCATTGAACAAGGTCTCTTTTCCACCTGAAGATTTAACGATATGATTCATTGAATCCCCTCATCATTTAATGCAATAAGGAGCGGCCGTAAAACCTGACATTCAAAAAAGGCGCAACAAATGCGACAATATCAGCTTAGTTGCTCCACACCTGGATTTGATACAAATAACAAAATGCACAATAGATACAGTTTTTAAACCATACATACCTCACAAAATGCACAATGAATAAAACATTGTATTCTGCAAACCGAATCTTCTTGACTTGACTTGACTCAATATAACGAGCCATGCTCAGGTGACGCTACACATTGTTTGCACTCTTTTCAAACTCACAAAAGACACAATGAATACAGCATTGAATCCCATTCATTACAAACCGATCCTGCCCATTTGACTCAGCAATAAGGAGCCATATAGCAATGAGGCTTAATCAAGGGCTGCCTGAGCTGATGAGGAGGGATGGTTCTAATAAGTGCTCTAGTGGGGCAATTAAGCGACGGCACCCTCTGCGGTCCCGCTTGGTTTGTGAGGGACACCCCGTTTGGTAAAGGGTTGCCATGAAGGATGGGGCTGTAAGTGACGTCATCTAACGAAGTGACGTTGTGATCGGTGGGAACGTTTGGTTTGTGGGGGACACCCCGTTTGGTAAAGATTTCGATGGAGTGACGTCCTAAACGCTGTTTCTCAAAATTTTGTTTGAAGTGACGTCGTTAGAAAAAGTTGACGTTGTGGACGTTAATGGTGGAAATGTAGATGCGGTAATGTTTTGTTTTCATGACGTAAGCATGAAATAATTAACTTTGATGTCAGGCAAAATAACGTATAGATGTGTAGACATTTTGGAATTTGACGCCGATATCATATACATGTAGTTCAGTTTTTGAGTAGGTTGTGTGATTTCACACAAAACAAGTTTCACGTAATCACGTAATTAAATATGCGATATATGCAAGTCCCATATTGTCTATATGCTGCCCTATATCAAACCTCTTTTGACTTTGAATTCGGGCAAGCTTATCTTTATCCATCTTCTCCATATTCATCAACCGTGGTGTGACGTTCCCAAATTGGCCCCTACCCGAACGGGGAATCCCACCGGTGGCGGTCCGTTAAGAGGGGTAGTGACACATTAAGGGGCGATGGACTCTCCCGACACTGGGATATCATTGGCGTCGCTTTATGACACTTTGTGGTAATAGATGAAGGGTGACAGTGATTTCTCACCTGGTAAAAATGGGTTCGTTTTTGGTGACGTGAAAACGTTATTTTGGTAACGTCGAAACAACATTATTTCCAATGCTCACCTGGCAAAATGGGTTCCATTGGTTCCTCTTATCTTCTGTTCACAAAATGCATACAGATGTTCAAGAGAATGTTCGCAACTATTTATAAAGAATATTCAGAAGGAAAGGCCTATAGAATCACAACAGATGATCGCTGAACAACTTTTCCTCGACATATGTCTTCATCAAAATCCAATCACCTGTAAGAAAAGGAAAGCACCATTGTTTTCCCCTCCATTACACCCCAACCAAATCCTCAACCGGTCGTTGCGGTTAAATGTCCGTTAAAATCCCTGCCATACCCTCCATCCATTCCCTGTGGCTTGGGGTCTCCATGCGTGAGCGATAATATGGTCATCCTGTGACACATGGCAGACGCGTGCGCCTCCTTAAAGATGGCGGCGGCGATTTCCCGCCAAGCAAAGGTCACGTGGGGTCACGTGAGGTAACGCGGGAATCACGCTGTGAGCTGTGATTGGTCCCTCAGCGCAAGTGCGAACAAATGATAATAAAGGGAGAAAAATAATAAAACAGTTGTGAAAACTGGTGCTCATTATTGTTTTTGAGTGTTTATGATGATGTGAAATGATGTGAGGATGGGATGTTTCATGTGTATTAACTAGCTGGAAATAAACGTCTTTTTATTTTTTTAATTTTGAAATTTGAACGCTTTAAGTACAAGACCTCAACTCATTGTTTATTTTCAATTTCTGGTTCAGCATTTTTGTTTATTTCATAAAAAAACATTTCTTTTCTACGAAATTTATGATAAATGTATGTTATTGTACAAAATAAACTGTTCTACTCTTGCCTTATTCAAATACGGTAATTTGCTAACAAACCAAAAACTGCAACTTAGGGGATACATGAATAAGACTTAATTTCCTAGTGTCAGCATTAATTTCTCAACGTCGCAGCGAAAAACGATTAGAAATGGGCAGGAACAAAATAGGGTAGATAACTAAAATGCAACTATACAATAAATGTCGATTAAAGAAGGGCGAGACAAAATAAGGGAAACTAGAATAAAACTATACAATAAAAGTCATATGTCACCGATAAATGAGTCCTGTGACCCCCCGAGACGTAACAAACGAGCCATCCCACTTGCGAACATGTGTTTTGCCCCCGGTCTGCAATTGACATAACACCAAAGGGGGGAAAACTGCACAATTGCGGGAGGGGGGGGGGGGGGGG
>LQRL01059477.1:0-45773 GCA_001703475.1 Hydroides elegans
ATGTGAGTGTCAAAGAGGTTTAAAGGGGAGGGGGGGGGGGTGTAGAGGGTAATATGAAGAACTCTTGAAGAATGTATTGCTAACCAAAATCCCAATTAAATGTGGGTTAACAATATATTCAACCTTTAAACATAACGATTTGAAAAGCTTTACCTAAGACAAAAGATCGAATGGAACTTATTGTATGGATTCTGTTACAATAATTAATAACTGACAAACGGCGCTTTGTGACTTATTTGAACCTGGTCGACCATTGACCCATTGGGACGTTCCAAGTGACGAGTACAGTAACGTACATGTACTTAACGTCACAAAGCTCAGTGGAGACTAGGAGATAACAAAAACAATTTCTTTAAATCATTTTTCACCTTTTTCATTACAGAGAACAGAAGAAGCAGGAGCGGCGCAAGAGCCTAGCCTTCCTTCTCGCCAGTTCGGCCATCCCGTCGGTGCGTCTCTTACAGGGCGTTGACCTCGATGAGCAGAGGGGAGAAGAGAGGAAGGGGAGCGAGGGGACGGAGGGGGAGGGAGGGGGTGGAGGGGTGTTTGGGGAGGAGGATGTGTTGCAGTCATTGACTTTTAAACCGCTGGGAAATGGCGATGTGCTCGTTGTTTAGTAACTGCAATATAGCACCAATGAAAGTATCTATATGATGTTCCTTTTGTTTTTTTTCTTTGATTGATTGAAATAGAATGACTTATTTCAGCCAATGGGACAAGGCATGTCATTAGACCGGTTTTTTTTTTAAAAAGTGAGTTGCAACATATGTAGAAGGGCACCCCACCACACGTATTTTTCAAAAGTTTGTTAAATCTCCTTAAATCTACTTTACTAAGACGAAAAAAAATCCTTTTTGAGCATTTTTTTTTGCAAATAGGTGTTCATTTTTTCCATGCCACTTGAGCTGTTCCTCCTTTCTAGCCAGCTTGGAGGGACACCTTTTGCAAAAATTAAATTGTTGAATATAACCAAATAAACTATCATGAAAAACAAAGGTTAAAAGACAATTGCCATCAATAACAATTAATTTGCAATTGATCATTCTCATAAATTTTTGAGAAAAGATAGATATTATTAAATAAAAGTGTTCCTCAAAATGCAAAGAGGGAAATTGTTGTCAAAATCTCCAAACCAGCTGAGATTTGTTAGGGCAGGAGTACCCAACGGGCCATTTTTGAAATAGTGTCTCATTTTACTGCATTTTGCCTGAAATGAATTCTGATCTACTTTAAATCTGATTATTACTTGTAATTTTTGAATGGTTTTATTCTTTATTTGCCAGCAAGGAACACAGAAAATATTGTGCCAGCAACTTTGCACAAATTTGCCAGCAGATTAAAACATTGAAATACAGAAGTATTAATTTTGCGCATACTTTGAAAAAGTATCTTTTTAGGGCTTGTTATGTATATCTTATATATACAAGCGCATCACAGTAATATAATAATGCCTTACTTCTTTTTTTATTGTAAATCAACAGCTTTTTATACTATAAAAGACATATTTATAACTTGGGTTTTATTCGTATAAAATGCCAGGAGAATACGAAATAGTTTAGATACTGTATTTTATATATTCTGTTCTGTGAAAATGCCAGCAAGATCGATTTTTGAAAGGAATAAATATTTCACAGAATAAATAGCTGGGTACTCCTTTTAGGGAACACCTTTTGTGAGGAACAGTCGTGGGGTACTCTTCATATGTAATTGCACAACCAAACAAGTACCCAGTCATGGAATCTAAATAAATGACTTTATAAGCTGGTAAATTTATGGACGTTAAATACTTATAATTATATCTATGTTCGTTCTCTAAATTATATAAATTATACAAACCCAGGAAAGCTGTTAGAATATTTTATGAAATTATGTGTTTTAAAAGTATTGTTTTTTTTTTACAAAAGCAATCGCTGTTTTGTTTTCATTTTTAGTTGCTAGTTTTATCTTTGTTTATTGAATGAATTTAGCATTACACATTCATTAATCAAATCGTCATTTGATATTGACAATAACAATTTAGAAAAATACTCTTAAAATAACATAATGATATATTTGATCATAGGCTTCTATAAAGCTATCTGATTCAGTTATCACAACATTTATCAACATTTATTATTTACCAAACACACTCAAACGTTAGAGTCATTATATCGCATAAAATAGTAATCATATAACAGAATAGACTTCTAACCTAGTCTTATTAAAAAAAACTAATGCATATGAACTCATACAATCTGAAATGTTGTCTTCAATGAGGCTAAAAAAACTATAGTGATATGACGAAATCCCTATCCATAATGGTAAAATCCCTGTTCATTCCATTAGCTGTAAAATGGGAAAGTACCTAAACAACACTCTTATACGATATAGTCACAATATTACATATTGCTCTATTGTTATTATTAAGGCTTACAAATAGGCAGAGAGTTCAAGTATATGTATGGTAGTTTACCTTATGACATTTATTCTAATTCATGTTCGTAGCACATGCATTGTATCATAGTACTTAACCATAGGATTTATTCTCGATTACTTGCCAACGCAATAAATATCACGTGTTTAAATCATAAAAGTACGTATAAATGTGATATGGAGTAGGTACACCTATATATTTAAATGAAATAAAGTAAAAGAAATTGGTAATATCCAATATAAAATTAAGAATGAATAAAACTGTTAAAGTATGATAAGTATATGATCTTGGGCACTCGTACGTGCATTAACAAAATAACAAAATATGGGAAACCTGTTTCAAAAATGCAAATCACCACGGGATAGAAATAGTGATATTGACAATGATGACAATGATTCTGGGTCTTTCTCAATTCACTATGATAACAGTGATAAGCAAACAGCTAAAACAGATAAAAATAAATGTGTTGACGAAACTGTTGAGCATGCCGATGGCGATCGCGGTGATGCGTCCTCGAGTCACAATGGAGACGATGTGATTTCTAAATATTTATTCTCAGATAGCACATTATATGATGGCGATGTTTATGGTTTACGGTCTGTGATTCATAAATTGACATGGGATTGTTTGAGCGATAACATACAATATGTATTTTTCGCGATACGCCATGGAGATGGAACCATCATCTCCGAACTTCTTCGTTCACAATTAGGAGATGCCCTGGCAATTGAAATTTTAGCTAGAGGTAGCGACCCTAATTTACCTCACAATTCCGATTTCAAATGGATTTACCATATCAAAAACAACAACATTTTATTTTCAATCATAATGGATCGTTTGAGAAAATGTATTACTTGTGAACACGAGAGCCACGTCATAAACCTGCTAACGAGTGCTATACAAAAGAGTATTCCCGTGGACTACCTAAATATGATTGATGAACTATGGTGTATTGCCAGAGGAAACGGTAATAAACGAGACCCGGATGTAAATATTTTGATTCAGTTTTATAGGGAAATGCTCGATAAAAGCCAAAAAGATAACAATGATATGGCCGCATTGCTAATGTATGTTTTACAAATCGGTATATTCCAACATGTTGCGAGCTTCTTCGTTAGTTTTCCCGAAGCGTTCAATGAACTAATAAACAATGACACAAAAGCACAGTTATTCACTAAACGCTATATAGTGAAGGCAGATCAACCAAATGAGGATTTAGTTGCATTGGTACAAAAACAGGACATGTTAACAGTGCGTGAGTGGTATTATAATTCACAGTTTACTAAATCGAATGTTACCAATGACACACTCGATTGCTCCATTTCCCAAACAGACAACATAGTTCAGGAATTATTATCACGAATGGATAATTTCACAACCTCACATGAGGCGGAGGAAGTCTTTGTTGAAGTTATGCGCATGATGCAAGGAATATCAGCGGAAATGGAACGCGACTATCCAGGAATAAAGAGATGTTCACCAGTACTTGTTGGTAGTAAAAATGAAAACACACAGTGCTTTTATCCCAACGAATATGATTTTTTCATTCACTTTGAAACAAATGTCCCTGATTTTAGATTTGTTACAACTCTCTTAGAGAAAGCGTTGAATAAATATCGCCGTTATTTGTCATCACAATCTCGTCTGAGCCTAGAACGATTTGCGGTTCAACATGATAAACGTTTTCCTTGCTTGCACTGTACTTGGACAGGACACCAATATCCATATATGCCCATTAGCATCGACATTGTACCAGTAATAACGAGTCATTTCGCGATGCCAGATAATGTTATTCGATTTAAAAATAGTTTCTATCTGGATGAAATCCAAGATATACGATCGTTGATATATGTGGACGACAATAGCAGGCTTGGACTTGAATACTATGTATCTTTGATAGAAAATTCAATAATTAATTCGATGCCTAGGAGCATGAGGATGGCTTACAAAATTTCAAAAGTCATACGAGTATCTTGCCTTTTGCGACCTATTTTCCCCAAGTTGATTGCACTTGGGGTGACTGATGACATTCATAACATTGTTAGAACATATATGCTCAAATCATGTGTTTTATATCTATCACACAATGAGCTATACATCAAGAACAGATGCAATGATCCGATATGTTTAGCTATCGCCATATATGGCCTACTACAGCACTGTCTTGCTAATGGGGAGTTTTATGAATATTTCGGAAACGATTGCTTCGTAAAATCTATTTTTGTATGTGAGCATCTAGTGGATGAATGTTCACTTCGGTATTTCTGTTGTCGGCAACGCAAAGCCCGACTCTTGATCGTGAATCGGCTGCTGCTTGTGCTTCGTGAATACAGGGATAAAATGCACGAGACCAACGGCAAAGGATGCATGGGATTAGCGGACAGTAAAAACAGCAATTATGCTTGCTGTATTGATATGGATTTCGCATCATTAAGACCGGCTCCGTTTTATAAATGGGGATACACCGAAAAGGAGATTGAACGAGGTGAAACGCCTGACTTAAATCGAGACAACTACAGTTTCAGATATCGTTAAAGAGCTAGAAGTTATTCAAGGCTTAAATTGAAAAATCAAAAGAACCCCAAAAAAATTATCTCATCAAAGCCCGACTCTTGATCGTGGACCGCCTGCTGCTGGTGCTTCGTGAATACAGGAACAACATTCACAAGAACAACGGCGAAAAAGCACAGAACGTGCGGACAGTGGTGATAGCGACTATGCGTGCTGTCCTGATAATGATTACGTATCACTTAGACCGGCTCCATTTTATCCATATGGATACACCGAAGAGGAGATCAAACAAGATGATGCGCCTGAATTAAATCAAGACAACAGTATATTTTAAACGTATTTTTAAAATAATATCATCGCTTAGCGGTGATTCTTGATTGCATGACCATTATGTTAGGTAACATAAACAAAGTGGATAGATTATACGTGAATGAGTCCGACAACCGCAAAATAACTTTTCTCATTATTCTTGTATGGGTTATAATCATGATCAGCTATAGTTAATGGGTTTGAATTGACAAAGAAATTCGAATAGGTGAAATATGCCGAAAACAAACTGTTAAACATGAAAAACGAAACAATGTGCAACATCCATCGACAAATGTGAGCGAAATGTTGAACGGTATTAAATACAGTAATGACAACCAATATAAGTGTTTGCGCGACCAATCTAGTTCAAATATTTCAAATGCAAACAAGGAAATAAAACAACAAAATAAACAGGGACACACCTTTATCAAGATCATTTAGATTTTGTTAATGATTATTCGAGTTAAATAAAAGATGACTGAAAACACACTGCACTTCAGTTTCACCAAATGTTTGATTTGCCTCGATCGCTTAGCTTCTATCAATGGTATATGTAGAGGCATTGATGTTTATTAAATGGTAACGATATTGTACAAATATTTTGATTAATATAAAATATGTGTTTCAACCTGGTTATCTTTAGAGCTTGATTCAAAATGAAAATAACAAATAACGATATGTTTGATATGGATGTTGTATTTCTTCTTTTTTAAAATTTACTTTGTCTAGATGATATTATTGAATGATTTTTTTTGTAGTAACAATTAGGGTATACATGCTTTTATTCAAAAATAATATTATTGAAATTGATAAATCAAATTATTTAATAAAATAAAGTAGCAATGGTTCACTAAAATATACCGTTAACCGGCATGTGAAAGTAATGGGTACTCGCATATATTATTATTTAATACAGGAAAATATAAGAATTTTAGATAGCACAAACAAACGATTTATTTCCAAAATTTATTTGTCATGAATTTGACATTCATTTGCCATTGTCAAGGAATAAAAACAATACTACAAACAGTGAAATAAGTCAATTTTTCTCGGAAAAGCAAACAAAATAGTTTCTCGAGTGCGAAACTAATGGTTGCTTTATTCACTCGGCACTCATGAGATATTGCCATTACCTAAAGGGTCTTATTACTATATTCACAAATGTGAATATTTCCTTTGTTTGAGACAAAATTATATTTTCAACTCACTGCTTGGATTTAAGCCTCTATAAATGTGTACAATATTTGTGCTATGACATCTTGCTCATGTTGCTATCGATGACCGTGCCAACAACCTTTTAATTTTCATGTGAAATTTTCAATTTCAAACAATATCAAACTTGCATCATACAAACTCTGAATCAAATGGTGTAATTTTCAATCACATAAGTAAGAACAAAATTTTCTTAAATTAAATTCAAACATGTTGCGTCTATAAGAGTCATTTTGTATATGCTTCAAACATAAACGTGAGTATTATTTACACAAACACCTAAGTAACATTCCATAAGCTAACATGAACATATCTCACTCATTTTCATTGTTGTCAATTTATTTGTTTCCTGTTCAGCATTGCCATATTCACAGCTTTCCGAGGTTTAAACACATAACATACAAGGATTTCCTAAGAAGTATGAATAAATGATTCAATTTATGAATAAAATGCAAAACTTGAACGCGATCGCCATTTCTGTTGGCATAATTTTATCTTGCATTATATCAGGTAAAATTACGAATAGTCTAACAAAATTACAAACAAATATATATGTAAGCAAAACGCACGTAAAATTACGAATAGTCTAACAAAATTTCCAACAAATATATATGTAAGCAAAACACGATTATGCAAAAATTATTGAAAAATATGTGGTTGCGAGCCCTCCTTTCAGTTGTAGCCATAAAGTGTCAGCAATGTGTCTTCGAGCGGTAAACATCTACGGTCGATGAACTTCAAGCGCGATACGCGATTCGCAACCGCGGCGATTTCCCGTGCACGGTAAGTGACATAGTGATTATAGAAACACACAAATGTTTACATCTACATCTTAATTTATCGATGGGCCCTGACGATAAGAAGGAGCAAAGTAAAATGGTTGATAAGGGTTTGATCACATATAAACTCCTATGCATAATGCATAACGGAATCGATAAATGTTTGGATGCTTATTCCTTTTAACTTATGAATTGGCACTGATGATAAAAGCATTGAATAAATAAGGCATAATGAAAACTTTCTTCGAACCCTGGCATAAATAATTGGAATTATATAACATATTTCCATATTTTAATTACTTGATTGAACAAACATTTGACTAATCCGTCAGATGTCTTACGGTGACAACTTGTCTAAGAGTAACCTTTCAGAATGTCATAAAAATTGTCAATCAATGTCAATAATAAAATATACTGTTCAAAACAATTAAATGATCAGATTGAGGGTTGGGCTGGTCTGGGAAAATCTTTATAATTTTTGGAACAATTTCAAAAGTACAGACGGGTAAATTTGCTTATATGTGTTGCAAAAAAAAAACAAAGTTATTGAAACTCTTACCAGTTGTTATTGTCCAATAAACACGATGTCCCCAAAATCAAAATGATAAATCCGATCGAAGCAAATTTAACAAAGTGAGTTATAACAACAACAGCTCAGTTAAAATGTTCGAAATGATACCTTTGTAACTAATATAGCCACATCCAGCCTCTAAATACCCTGGGCCATGCTGAGTATCAACCTAAGAACACTTGGCTGAGACATTACAACTCATTCATCCATGAGTGACTGAGGTATCTACGGTAGTGTCTGTGGAGGCTGTTCGCGCTTTGTGATGCGTCTTTCTATAAAATCGCAACAGTGTATGATGATATTTAAATCTTTGCCACTCTCTGGCTAGCTCATGACCTCGATTTTGGCCTCCTTTGTATACCCTTGCACCACGCGAGAAACATAGGGACAGGCATTATCATGCATTAAAACAAATTCATCACCAAATGCACATACGAAAGGTATAACAATCGGTTCAACAATGTAGTCCAATAATCTTATTGCAGTCAATAACCATCCATTAATGCCATGAAGCTCGGTACGACCATCGACGGGAAACCCCTTCTTTACCATGACCGACCCTCACACGTAAAGGTCATATTTCATGTTGTTATCGTCATTGAAGCGCTCTCCCTTGTGCTTCTACACTCGGACACGTCGATCACATGTCGAAATGTTAAACTTGCTCTTGGCCATGAACAGTACTGTACGCCAGTGGCGTACATGCTATCGCACATGGCCCAAGGCATATGCAATGCGGGCGCTTTGGTGTAACTGTGTCAAAATATTCTTGCTCCCAAATTGTCCTCGCCCAGTTGATTCCGTGTCGTTTAGTTGGAAAATTGCACACCGGTACCCCGTCGAAAGTCAATTTTGATCCATCGCGTAGTAGCGACGCGGCTGCGAAGTGTGTTTAAACTAATATAGCGGTCTATGTGAGGTGTCGTCTTGCGTTGAGCGCCTTGACCAAGTCTTTGCTTATATCCAGAAGTCTCCCAGAAACGTGTCCAGATGAGCAAAGCGGGAATTTGAAAAATATTGAAACGCTTAGAAACCTGCCCGTTCTCCGATATTGTTCCTATTCTTTCATTATAAGGTTCACAAAAATTTCTTAGAACTGCATAATTTTGTTCTTACATAGGCTAAGATTTAGAATTCCCCACACAGTAAAAAATAGTTCAGGTAAAGGTGGTGATGCGGTCCTGACAGAGTTTCATGTTTGATAGACAGGTCGACAGGAAACATTGCATTGAAAGTTTTCTTTATTTATTATTAAGGCATAACTGAAACATGCGCGGTGATGATTGCCTGGCTACCTGTCGACCTGTCAACCTGTCGACACGTCTTCCACATAAATATTATAATCTACGTGAATATTTTATATATTTGAGCATTTATATGGCGCGTTTCAATAACATTAATAGTTCTCATCTGGCTACCTGTCTACCTGTCGACCTGTCAACATTTCGACACGTCTACCATATGTTTATAATAAAATCCGTGAATATTTTATATATTTAAGCATTTTAATGGCGCGTATAAACAATCTTCATAGTTCTCACCTGGCTACCTGTCGACCTGTCGACCTGTCTACCTGTCGACCTCTCAACCTGTCGACACGTATCCCACATAAATATTATAATCTCCGTGAATATTTTATATATTTAAGCATTTTTTATGGCGCGTATCAGTAACCTTCATAGTTCTCACTTTGCTACATGTCGACCTGTCGACACGTATCCCACATAAATATTAAAATCTCCGTGAATATTTTATATATTTAAATATTTTTATGGCGCATATCATAGCCTTCATAATTCTCACCTTGCTACCGGTCGACAATGCAAATTTTAAAATTTGAATATTATAGAAATAGTCCTCAAACTTTCAATATTCTTGCGCGTTAGTGTGTGGGTTATTCTAAAGTCGTTCCCTTACATATACACAAAAACCGTAATTCTAATTTTAAAAAAAAAGCATAATGACAGAATACTCAATAAAACAAAAGCATTATAAAACACGGTTGATATAAAAGGTCATTCTTGAAATGGGGGGAGGCTGTACCCACCAACCCTTTCCCCGATCCTTTAATTGTTTTGAGCACTATATATATTTTTTAAATATTAAACCTATATTAGGCTAGGATTTCCCAAACAGTGCGCTTAAATGACGATAGTGAATCAATTGCTCAATTATGATTAGCGACTTTACAATTTATTTTCGTATTTTTAAGCTATTTTGTTTATTCAAATTGTTATTTTTCACAAGGTTAATGTCGTTTTGGTATGCCTCATCTGCCTTGTTATCATAGTTATATGTCATTCATTTCACATACAATATGCTCAAAAACAGACGAGGGAAGTTGTTATCATACATAATCTGTTTTGTCTTGTTTTTGATCTTTAAAGCATAAGCAAAACACTGTTTAAGCCATGTACCATAAAATTTCCATCTACTATACTTAAGAAAAAATAGTTTGTTTTCCATTCCATATTAAACAAGCTCATTGCGCATTTATTTTCATTACCGCTGCTCATTGGACAAACCTAAGACAAATGATCGGTTTACGTGATTGCTTAATCATTGCAAGAAACCAATATAATTCGTGATTTAGTCAATGCTTGTAAGCTAGCTGTAAAAAATACAACATTGATAAAATGGAGTTTAGCCATTTGAATGATTAAAATATGTTTCACAACCTTAAAGTTTTAACTATTTACAACCGATTTACATTGGTCATCATTTTGTTTCTTGTCATCCTTTTTCATAAAGTAAACTACATATTCCATTGTTTTTTTTATTTTGTTTCATAGATAAATTAAGTTTCAATAACGTTGATGGGCAAAAGCTAAAGAAAATCCTCGACATTTAGCTAATTAAACACTCTACGACAACTCTACAACGTACAAAATGGCGCATTTGTCCACACCACCCCCATTTTTCAATTTGTATAATTACAGGACGGGGTTCACCCGGCAGACGAATGTTCGAATATCTTAGGAGAGGCAAACAGGTTATGTATATGCATATTTTAACTTTAACGTACGAATTTGATTATGAAAAGCTTGATAATCATAATCAATCATTATTCATGCAGGTTTCAGCACACATGTATAGAATTCTATATTCAGACAAACGCGGATAAAATAGCTCAGACGACTAAAAAGGTAGTAATTCACAAGGTTGACGTATATGGAGCTCTATTTCTCTAATTGATCTTTAAAAGCGGTATTCTTTATCAATGTGCTATATTTATAATATAAATGTAAATAGAATGTAAATAGAACTTGGCCTACGCGCGGATCGAGCGGGGCTGCACGGGCCGCATGCAGTACTCTGGATTCGGAGATCGGAGATCGCGAGCAAATGGTGCAGGATGACTATTGGACGAGCGCCGAAGCAGAGCGACTATTTGCTAGTGTATGTATTTGTGAAACAGACAATAAACAGGCTCTGTTGCTCTTACAGTGCGACCTTTTGCCGATGTTAAAATATGTATTACTATTACATTTACCTAGTCATTCAAGATTTTTTTATTAGAGAAAATCATATGCTTGTAGCTTTTAGCAAGCAACTATTGGCCAATGTGAATGTATTTCTGTTACATTTGGTCTAACCATAATAGATTAATTTGTTAATACGTTTATAAATTAAAATCATTTTAACCTCGTTTTTTGTCCGGTCAAACGGTGTTCATTTAATTCCTCAATATTAGGAATATTTCATTTATCTAATCTGGTTTGAATTCTTCCTCTCAACCATTTTCTTCGGGCATTCCTAAGACTGCATTTAAGCAAGCAACAAAGCCAAATAATTGAAAACCAAATCCTAGAAAGTCACATTAATATCGAATTACAACAATGTATACCATCTGTTCTAAAACCTAGGTTACCAAGCATTATTTACTGTATTTTACATGTACGCGGTTTCAGGGAACTTTATTTTTTCAAAATCCTGTCTTCGATTTTAATTTCTTTTATTCAGCAATCAGTGGGAGTGCTTTGGCCCGGCGCTGAATGTCTATGTGACCGTGACAACTGTAACCAGGCGCCGCAATCACGTCACAGCTACGTCATCATTTTATATGCACTATAGAGTTTCGTGGTCAAATCTTCATTATAGAATAAACCAGTATTTAACAGTTAGCTATCCGCGGTCATTTGGTCAAAATATTGATATGTCCAGGTTGAAATATATATATTACGGTAATTACGGTAGTTTATAGAAATAACCGGATAGGGTTTGAATTAAGTGGTCAACAGAACAATCAAACAATATTATAAACGTTTACAGTGAACATTGTAAAACCTGATTTGTAACGATGAGATTGGCTCAAATTTGTAACTGCTGAAACTTATAGTTAGGTAATCACATTGTAGGCACACAACAAATGTACTTTTCGAAAGCAATGATGATATGATACGATTGTGATATTACTGTCATATTATTTTTGAATGATTTGTTCATATTATATCAAGGATCAGATGGTTATTTTTCGTGCTTATTTAAAATCAATCGAATCATTGCTTTTTAATATTTGTTTTGCCTGACTCATCCTGTTATAGACCATAAAAACAGTGCTAGTATTGCTGTATATGATATTATCTTATTCCAAAAAATAGTTTTATTCAAAATAATAAAAAAAAATTGTTCGTTTTGGTTCGGTCTCTCATATTGAATTATGTATCGATTCGTTCGGATGTTTGTGTTTGTTTTTTAATGAAAACACTTAAGAGTACCGTAATTACCGGTGCAAGATTCGGGCGATTTTACATACAGAAGGCGGTTATTTCAAAAACATAAACTGCTCTGTTTAGGATTTCCATGCAAAATAGGGTTCAATGTCGTTATTATGATGAATTGATGGCTAAACAATAATTATATTTAATTTGAGCTTTTGCTTTGTTTTTATTCATTTTACAAGGAAAGAACAGTTACTTTCAACATGAATAGGGCCTTTTTTTGTATAGGATATTAGGGAAGAATATATTATTTGCGGAAATTTATTGATTTAATTAGCGGGTTATCCATTGGGTTTTTCAAACATAGATTTTCATGGAGTACGTGTTAAACACTATTGCGGTCATACGGGAAATTAAGGAATGCTGTGGATCCATTTTCACTTTTTGATACCAGAGTGTTTAGACGCTGGTATTATATGGGTTTGTATGCATGGTTTTATGCGTGTTGCTATATATTCATTATAAAATACTCACGTTTGCAAAAAAAAAGGCAAAGCATAAAAATCTTCCTTAAGTGTGGATTATTTACGGACATTTTAGGCAAATTTTGAGTCAGCTTTTACAGTGTTTCATAATTTTGAATGTACCCATATACAACATTGGATATAAGATGGATACATTTACAGAGGCAATGGTCTTATAAATGTATGCTCAATGACATCCTAAATGCTTTATGTGCCAAGGTTATATGCATAATAAGAGTCTGAATGCCTAAACCACGTATACGGCACAAATAACCATACGAGAGCCACTGATAGGATTTTAGTACACTGAAGTTTCTTTTAATATTCAAAGAGTACTTTCTTTTTTCGTAAATATGATGAGAGCCATGAAGGAACTCTTACAGAATAATATTGCTTGATTCACTACTAACATTGAAAATCTACATCGCACATTGTTGCATCATATAAGAAGATTTGAGACATTGCCGAGCAAAACATATTGCCAGAGTACATTGCTATTAGTTTTTAACTTATCTCTTATCTCTATCCCTTGCCCTTAACCTCTATCTTCAAATTGATGACAGTGGGTGGAATCAGGAAGTGAATCGTTTAGAAAAAGACATTTGTTGTATCCACCAATTATGTTTTGATACCAAAAGATTCAAGTTTATTTTCTCGTCTTTCTGAAACGAACAAAATTTTTTGATAAAAAATAACAATACGCCTTCCGATGTCGTTGGGACGCTCTTATTAGGACTCATATGAAGGTAGTGTGTCATCAAGTCCAAGAAAGGACATTGTGCCCATGTCGATTTGAAGTCGTTTGCAAGGAGTACGTTCATCCCATGAGAAGGGTCATAAAATACTCCGATAACTCTTTCAGATGAAATGCAAGGCATTTAGAAAATAAATAATTTATATCTTAGCATTTAAGGCATTTAGAAGGATATAAATTTTCAAAACCTATTGAGTCGTTGAAATACGTCATTTGGACGACGTTTGGACCCGCAGATGCAATGCTGCCTTTTAGACATTGTGTGAAATTGTTGACAGACATTTTATTCCTATTTTCGATCGATGTATTATTCAAATTCTTATGAGCTTTTCAAATATGATGAAACATTAACCTTATGCGAGTAACTCAATATGTTTATCCATATTTTAATCGTTAAACATATCATTGTATGTTTTCGAAGCGTCAAAACAACAAAGTTGATATTCTATAATATCTCAAACTGAAAACAAAATCTAATAAAAAAACTGATTGGCATGCAAAAAATAGCTTCGTATGCAAATTTCACAGAGTTTTGAAATATCTATTGTTAAATGATTTGTTTTGAGTTTCCAAACACGTAGGCAGTCAGTGGCTAGATGACTCATTAGTCTTTTTCAATGCGTTGCAACATGATGATGTCATGCGACATGAGTTGCTTTTAATGAGAAAGACTAATAAATGCATTCATTATAGTGCTGGGGCCTCTATACCAACGATAACAAATATACCTTGACTAAAATTCCAGTTTATACTTGTATTTCAAAAGCTGATCAGCTTGTATATCATATTAGATTTAAAATGTTTAAAATAGAAAATACATATAATACAATGATCAAATTTCGTGTTAAACATTTTCGGAAACAAGTTATTATATTATGAAAAAAATACCGAATGGTTGCTTTCTAACACCCTTAGTATATTTTAGAATGTTTCTATTTTCAAATCCTGAATTTTAGAAAGCAAACATACATTAATGCGAAAACAAAAGCAAATAAATTAGTCACATCGAATTAGTATTTTGCAAAAATAGCGTGTTTGAATAGATCACTTTTATCCAAAAACGAAAACACTTTGAGTACCTACTGTGGATATTAACATTAAGTTGATTAGAACCTGCTTGAAAAAAAACATGAAAAAATGCTTAAAACCATTGCGATAGTAATTGATATATTTGTATCCATATTTTAAAAGTTAAACATAGCATGGCATGTTTTATATAAGCGTCAAAACAAGTAAGTTGATTGACTCAAATATCTGAAAACGAAATCTTAAAACAACTGGTTGGCGTGCAGAAAATGGCTACGTATGCAAAAATCACAGAGTTGTGAACAAGCTACCGACGGGTGATTTGTTTGGAGTTTTCAGGCAAGTAGGCAGTCAGTGGCTAGATGAATCATGGCCTTTTCAATGAAGTGTAACATGCGGTATAATGATTTACACATTGACCGTTTTGTTGTTTATGTGAAAGACTGTATAACTCAATACATTATAGTGCTAACTCTCTGTTTCAAAAATAAATGAAAATTCTACCATTATTAAAAATACAGAGCTAATCAGCTTGTATATCATACTAGTTATTAAATGATTGAAATAACCAAATACTCTTAATATGCTTGAACTAAATTCATCGACACACTGTTCTGGTATTGTAATTTGCCCTTGGCCTAGTTATTGTAAAGAAAGATTTTTTTAAAAATTATTTTTACAATGAATAACATTTAGCTAAATATCTACAGTATCCCTAAGGACACCCCACGACCACATTTTAAAAAAAAGTTTATTCTAGCATGAAACAACTTGATACATGGAGCTATACAATAAAAAATCAACTTTAGAAAATATTTTTTTTTTACAAAAAGGTGTTCCTAACTTTGCAGCTAGCTGGCCTCATTGCACTTATCTTGCTGGCTAGATTCCGTAATTATAGGTCTCTGAATATTATTGAAATATCATAATCGATTAAATTCGTATACAAAATATGAATATCGAAAAAGCCTTTTTCTTAAATTCGTGTAGATGGATGGCAATTTTTGAACGTTTGCAGCTAGATCAATTTTGAAAAGGAACATTTTTTAGGAACACCTCATGGGGTATTTTTCATTCTATGACACGCGCTTGAGCTGATCCCTCTTATAATCTTGTACAAGTTACCTAATCCTATTAGAAAAAAACTTATGCATATGAATGTATACAAACCAAAATGTTGTCTTCAATGAGTCACACAAAAGCCTATAGTCATATGACGAAGTCCACAATGGTAAAATCGCTGTTCATTCCATTAGCTGTAAAAAGGGAAAGTACCTAAACAGCACTCTCATACGATATAGTCACAATATTACATATAGCTCTATTGTTATTATTAAGGCTTACAAATAGGCAGAGCGTTAAAGTATATGTGTGGTAGTTTACCTTATGACATTTATTCTAATTCATGTTCGTAGCACATGCATAGTATCATAAAACTTTACCATAGGATTGGTTTTCGATTTCTTTCAAACATAATAAATAGCATCCGTTTAGAAAGATTATAGTACGTATTAACGTTATGTGGAATAGTTAACATATATATTTAAATGAAATAAAGTAAAAGAAATTGGTGATATCAAATATGAAATTACGAATGAATGAAACTCTTAAAGTATGATAGAAAATATATAAACTTGACCAATCGTAGGTGTTGACAAAATAACAAATATGGGAAACTTGTTTGAAAAATGTATAAGAACATCGCTATTGGATAGGACTAGCAATATTGACAATGGTGACAGTGATTTTGTGTCTTTCTCTACTCACTATGATACCAGTGATAGCAAAAAAAAATAAAACGGATACAAATAAATGTATTGAAGAAACTCATGAGCATGCCAATGGCGATCGCAGTGATGCGTCCTCGTGTCACATTGGATACAATATGGTTTCTAAAGGCTGCTTATATGAAGCGATTATTGATGGCGATGTTCACAATTTACGTTCTGTGATTGATGAATTGACAAGGGCTGATTTGAGCGTTGCAATAGATGAAAGCGCAATGGCACTTGTATTTTCCGCAATATGCAAAGGTGATGGAGCCATTATATCTGAACTTCTTCATTCGCCATTTGGAGAAGCCATAGCAATCGAATTATTAGTCATAGGTAGCGACCCTAATTTAGAATCTGATAATGACTTCCGATGGATTTACCACATAAAAAACAATAACATTCTATTTTCAATGATCATGGATAATTTGAAAAGATGTGTTAAATGTGAACATGAAGATCATGTTGTAAACCTGCTAAAGAGTGCTATACAAAAATGTTCTTCTGTGAATTTCCTGAATATGATTGATGAGCTCTGGTGCATCTCTAGGAGAAACGATGATGCAGACCTCGAGATTTTAATGAGATTTTATAAAGATATGTGTGGCAAATACCAAAAATTGAACTTTGATTTTGGCGAATTGCTTACACATGTGTTACAAATCGGTATATTTCGGCACATTGATGTCTTTTCCCACGGCTTCCCCGAAACGCTTAAAGCATTGATAACAAATGACCCAAAAGTACAGTTATCCATACAACGTTATATAATCAATGCAAATGACCCAAATGAGGCTTTAGGCGCTTTGATACCAACAAATGACATTTTAGCACTGCGTGAGTGGTTCGATTACATCCAAATAACGAAATCGAATATTACCAAAGGCGCACCCGATCATTCATGTTCTTTCACAGATGACAATATCCAGAACTTGTTATCAAGAATGGATTCGTTAAAAGACTCAAACGAGGCGGAGGAAGTAGTTGATGAAGTAATAAGTATGATGAGAGGAATAACAGCGGAAATAAAACGAAGCAATCAAAAAATAAAAAGCTGCCTGCCCATTTTAGTAGGAAGCAGGAATGAAGATACACAATGCTTTTATCCAAACGAATATGATTTTTTCATGCACATCGAATCTCCTGATCATTGTTTTGATGGAACCATCATAAAGAAGGCGGTGAGTAAATATAAGCATTCTTTCTCAGCCCGATCTCGATTGAACCTAGACAATTTTGCTGTTCAACTAGATAAACGTTTTCCTTGCTTGCACTGTACATGGGTAGGACAGCAGTATGCATGTATGCCCATTAGTATAGACATTGTACCAGTTTCAACAGAAGCAATGGATCAATTGGTGCGGAAACCAGTTTTTGTTATTCGATTTCAAAATAGTATGTATCTGGATCAATTCGAAGATATAAAATCACTTATATATACGGGTTATGAAAAAGATGGTGAAGAAGAGGATATTGTTTGGTATGTATCATTGATTGAAAATAACATTTTAAAGGCTATTCCCATCAACATAAAGAAAGCATATAAAATTGCAAAAGCCGTAAGGGTTTCATGTCTTTTACGCCCAATTTTTCCACAGCTGATTGCACTTGGCGTGACAGATGACATTCATGAGATTGTTAGAACATACGTGCTCAAATCATGCGTTTTGTTTCTAACACACAACACACAACGTATAATGAACATATGCAATAATCAAATCTGTTTGGCTATTGCAATATATGGTCTGCTACGACATTGCCTTGTTATTGGGGAATTTTATGAATATTTCGGAAACGGAAAAAACGTACCGCGTCTTTTCTACTGTGATCATTCAGTAGATGTTTCATCGCATCGGTATTTCTGTTGCCGCCTTTGCAAAGCCCGCCTCTTGATCGTGGATCGCCTGCTGCTGGTGTTGCGTGAATACAGGGACAAAATGCACAAGATCAACGGCAAAGGGTGCATGGGAATGGCGGACAATGATGATAACGACTAT
Source organism: Hydroides elegans (assembly GCA_001703475.1). Classification (NCBI taxonomy): domain Eukaryota; kingdom Metazoa; phylum Annelida; class Polychaeta; order Sabellida; family Serpulidae; genus Hydroides; species Hydroides elegans. The sequence goes on from LQRL01059477.1 coordinate 18,530, forward strand.
GCTTGCTGTTCAGATATGGATTACGCAACACTTAGACCGGCTCCATTTTATTTCTTTGGATACACCGAAGAGGAGATCGAATGTGGTATTGCGCCTGACTTAAATCAGGACAGCCACAGTTTCAGATCATTCATGACTTTAAATGACATATAATGGCGAACAGGGGGTGCGCGTCGGGTGCGGTTCCTTTAAATCCGCGCCTGATCGGTAATATAAAATTGCACTGAACTAAATTAGACTCTATTGATTTTCAATATTTTACACTACTTTCGTTCAAGAACAATGTTTAATATATATACAATAGGGTTAACATTTTTTAAATGTTTTTTTTTATATATAAACGAACAAATAAAATATGAAAATATTTTGATGTATGCTAAAATCAAACAACTTATGATGTCATGTATATTGTGGTACACTCTGAAACATTTACAGTAATAAGTGACACTTATTAGAGGTAAAATCGCATGTTTTGCATTATCAATTTATTATTCAATTAAATGATAATATTGAAAAAAGAATGAGAATATAAGAATTAGAAAAATATATGTACTTCTATAGTACTCGTACATATTATTGCCAAGTGCTTAATTGTATTACAGTAAACAACGTGAACGTTGATTGAATGCACGGTGAGGTGGGCAAGGCAATAAGCACATTTAAAGTTAAATATAGAATTTAAAAAAAACATTTAACAGCATGTATCATGAGCGCATTCAAGCTCTTAGTTTCAAGTTATTTTGTTCGTAATGTTGTAGAATACTGTGTGATGTATGTATGATAATACTCAATATCATAAACCCTAATTTAAGCTGGAATGTATTTTTTTGTCTGTATATAATGAAATGAGAAAATTAAGTTATCTTATTATTCACCTGTTTCCCATTCCATTCAGCGTTGTTGATACACCAGATAGCTTGTTTTAAGCCATTGATCTATTTTTGAAATACATTTTATAAAATCTATCTGATAAAAAAACAGACACCGCCATTACCATGATTCATGATACATCGATGCGTACCTTTCTGACTGTAAAGTATTTATAATTATGCATTTTATAAACATATTATGATTTATTGACCATAATAAGAATATTGTTCGAAGTCATATGAGAATTGTTGAGGGCAAACTAGTAAGCGAGACACATCATATAAAAATGATAAGTCTTTTCTTCCATATTTTTAGCAATTAGCTATGTTGACGTGACTCCGATGTCATACAGCGATTGCCGTCAACCATGTAGAATCAATTCAATATGTGCTTATGCCATAGTCTTCATTTTAAGCGATGAATGATGGAAAGGTTGTGTGAAAAATGTAAACCATAATAGTCTGGTTGGATACGTGTTTTTATATTGAAAGGGGACGTGTCTGGATCTAACTGCCGGACACTAATGACCTGAGCTGACGCTAGTTTCATTTGACTTGGCGGTAAATAAATCTTAATATTACAGAGATGCATAGTTTTAAAATATGGACTTGAATAACATTTAGGTCAACGCTTATCCACATAAACTGTTGGTGGAAGTCAACAATGAAATATATTTACAATCATATCTTTCCCTCTTACAAGGTCTATCTAGTTGACATATTGGTGCTTATTTCAAACTATGAATATTGATATTCATATGTAATCGGATTTAAATGGTTAAATTGCGAAAATAATGGTCAAGCATCAACCAAAAGACCTCAATACTTTGAGATTGTAATAATATTTTACAATATTCATAAAACACAACATTTCGAGTAAAACGGCAATCACGGTAAGGTTATTATGTTTCGGTCGCATTTACTATTCACATTTTGGAATATTTTTTTAAAGAATTAATTGAAAGCGCTTCAACAATACATATAATCACAGGTCATTAGTCATCACAATCTTACCAGTCAGCATAACAGTATTTTAGCAAAAACACGCATCAACGTCAAATTTAAATGCACAGAGAATAAAAAAGGAAGCAAGTCCATTGGAAAAAAATCGTCGAACATAAAGAAATATGATAAAATAAACAGCGATTATTTGTTATCGATATCGTATCTCAGATTAAACACACACATGTTTATCGTTTTTTTAACGTAAAACACGTGCATATTCATGTAAAAATACGCACAACGGTTCCGTCCGTTCTAAGTGTCGATCTTATACATTTTTACCCTATTCGTTTCTGGATGTGTCTATATCCTTTAAGAAGATACAAGTATATAAATATTTAAAAAAAAAAAAATTTCGTTTTTTCCTCGTGTTAATAAATCCCCAGGAAAAATCACTGTTTGAGTATTGTTATTCTAATTAGCGATCCTATCGCAATTCATAATCTAAGAAAACTCTTAGTTTTCTTTGCCAGGATCAACACGAATGTCGGACAAAAGATTGAATTCTCATTAAGAAAACAGTACAATTTGTGACTTGAGATAGGAATAAGTAAATCAATATTACTAAGTTTATTGCAGCCGCTCAATGCCAACTCGGCAAACAACTTCCCAAGAATGTCCTGATCACATAGTTTTATGTTCCGACGTCCGAGACGCAAATAGGACGTCGCTATGATGTAAAATATGAGACGTACCATCATTGCCTTTAAACAAAAGTGTTAACGACGTGTTTTTATGACGTGACTAATTAACTAGTTCGTATAACGTCGCTAATTAGACGTTGTCGTGACGCGTTATGAAAGTCGTTCTTGTGATGTTGTAAATATAACGTGACCCTCACGTCGTAATATGACGTTGTAATGACATTATTTCCCTTTCGTTACGTGATTCGACGTTACAAGAACCCCATTAAAAGACAAACTTACGACTTAAACTAACTGTCAAATAGCATTGCTAAAACCCCTCGAAAAAAATGCAAATTTTGATTTTGGACAAGTTTTAGTTTGATAATTGTCGCTTTCGAATAGGAATAATATGGACGTGTGTAAATGACGCCAGCCGAACGGGAATAGGACCAACATTTGCCGAGTGGGTTAGTCCTCACATTAAAAACAAAATAGCAATGCATCGCTTCCTTACACTGTAAAAATTAACTATGAATTGCAATTATTTAATACATGTCCTTTTGGCTTAATTAGACCCGTGGCTTGGCGGGCGGTTTTGCTGGGACGGCGGTAGAGTTGGGGGCGGCGCCATTTTGGCCGCTCTCGGGGTCAATGTCCGTTGTTTCCGTTTGAGTGTCATCATTGTCATCATTTTTGTCGTCGTCCGATTTTTTTTTTGCTTCAGCTTGCGACGAATCAGGAAGATGATAACTGGATATAGAATAACGATATTTAGCTTTTTTTATTCATATATTTATATACTATATATTTATATGCTTGAACATACTGTAAAAATTTACACAATTGGCGGCGTAATAAAAAAAATAGTCTGTTACGTTCTGGTGTTGTTGTTTTTTTTTCGTAGATTGGCTAACTCATTTCAGTTAAACTAAGATTAAGATAGATCGACTGTGATTATTCAGTAGATTAATCAAAAATCATCATAACGATATTGCTGTTGTCGCCAACGCAAAGCTTGAAAACCCTGCTAACGATACACACCTGAACTAAAGCTCAGTTCTCGTAGAACATATGTATCTGCAATACCTTGCCTTTTGTATATATTTTTTTCAATATTTATATATAAGCATTTTTTTATTGATAATAAGTTTTTGATTCATCACCAACAATTACTTTTAATTGCCTAAACCGAATATATATTTATATTTATGACCTGCATCACTATTCCATATTAAGAAAACCAATGGAGCATCATAAATTCATAGCACATGGTTGTTTAATTTCATTATAAATCGGCAAATTAAGTTTCTTTGAGTCACCCAAGATGCCTATGATGTTTACACATCTTTCTTTATCTGCATAGGATTACCATGCATGTTTTCGGCTGTTCATACATGTAATCGTTTCTAAAACTGATATTTTTGCAGTCTTTAAATGCTCAAAATACTTAAAGTGGTTGCCACATTTAATTTTACATATTGAAAAATCAAACATAAAATGATTCTAATGATGGAAGTCATTTGCCCCCTCCATCTCAATATCTTAAAAAAATCATGGCCGTAAACATAAGGCCTTATTATTAAAATCACACTTCCCATTGAATAAAACGCATTGATTCTTATGAAATCGACTTGGCAAATTGTAATTTTAATTTTTACAAAAATAATCAATATTACATCTTAAGAGGATAAAAGACTGGTATTCTTAAGAGGATTGTGGAATTTTGGTTGGGGTTTACTATTTTCAATGTCGACATGGCTGCAGTTAAACGGCTTGATAGCATAGCACAACGCCAACATTAAATGACTAAGCATGTATTTGTTTGAACTCAACATATGCACATCTTATAAAGAATTGCAAATAATTTGTTCGCATGGATAATTTTGCCTTATCTAGGAAAACTAGAAAACTAGAAAAAAACATAAATAAACTTTTAGATGGGTATGAAGATATAAAGATAATTTTTAAAAATTATACCAAACAATATTACAAATTTATGAGAAACATGTTTAGGATATATTTTAAACAATATGAAATAATTCATTGAAAACTTTGATAAAATGAATACAAGTCACAATTTATGAACTTTCCATGATAATTGATGATATTTTCTAGCTTAGATAATTAAATTCATAAATATTCCGAATAAACCTACATAATCAATAACAATGTTTGAAAAAAACACAATGCAGTTACCGTGTCAAATATCAAAGAGTTTTATCTGGTAATATATCGAATTTAGCATCATGATAAAGTCAAATAAACGCAGAGTCTTGCAGTATAAAGATTATTCATATTTTTTTCGATATACTATATTAATACCTAAAAGAAAATATGGGTAAAGGTGCGCGCCCACTAAGGCGAGAGCGAGAGCTAGAGCGAGAGCGAGAGCTAGAACGAGAGCGAGAGATTTTTGGTGCCACTATATTTTATACCAATGCGCTCCCACTGAAGCGAGAGCGAGAGCGAGAGTCAAAGCGAGTGCACAAAACACTCGCTCTCGCTTTTCCTCTCGCCCGGTTTGACTTTGAAGTTGAGGTGTATAAGTTCATTTACTAAACACATCAAGGTTGATAAATCCAAAGATGGAATGATAGATAAATGATATGTTGAATAGCTTAAAATCATGGATAAACACAAACATATGTAGCACATTTGATATATATGATATAACACACTTCCAAAAAAACATTATATTAGCAAACCGTCATGCAATTTAGATAGGCGTATTAAACGTTTCCCGGCGGCCTCGCAGACGTAGGAACAAAGAAATTGTAACGTTGCGATAACGTCGCGACGTCATGCCCGGAAGTTACGTGGTATGAACATATCCTCTCCGATTGACAAAATAATGTCCACCTTATCAGTTTTCTTTATGTGTCTTCTGGCTTGAACTTTATAATGATGGAGTCTTTTCAAAGCCTATATATAAATCACCTTAGAATATTATCTATTGAGTTGCCATAATGCATTTTGCTATCTGAAGACAAATGGACTACTTTAATCACTAGCGGACCGGTGTTATCATCGGGTTAGTGACCTATTTTCATAAATATAATATCATATTGATGATTACAGCAAAGTATATATTCAGTACAAATAGACTATAGATATAAACATATTTATAAAACTCTAATTTACATACTTCCGACTTTGTATGAAAAGGCCGCCAGCTTTTATTATATAAAAGTCTTATCACGATCCCGGAATATCTCTATGATGATAAGGCATCCAATAGTAATATTGTGCCATATGCATATTCACATTGTTGTGCGTCGAGGGACGAGTTATTTCAAAGATATATCTTTAAGTACATCTACAACATGCCTAATTAAACTTAAGATAGAATACCAATTAGTTTTTGCATAGTTTCGATTCAATTGACCTTATCGGAATCCCGAAATATCTCGATGTTGAAAAGGCATCCTATATCAATTAATATTGTATAATGTTTAAGTTCACCTGTCGTTTCGTCAGGGGACACTATATTTTGAAACTGCATCTTATATACATGTATACCAAATCTAAGTATCTCGCAAAATCTCTCCCTGTTGTTCTCGCTTATTGACTTGGTTTGCTCGAATTTTCTCGATTCTCGCTCTCGCTCTAGCCCTCGCTCTCGCCTCAGTGGGCGCGAACCTTAAACCTGAATTATCATTAGTTAATCATGGCAGATTTGTGTTATTGTGTTATTTTCTAGTCTGGTTTTCTTTTCATGAATTATTTCCACGGGGAATATTCAAGAGAACAGTGTTATTGAGCATATTGCTGCAATACAGGTATGCGTTTTATAAAACATTAGAAATGCTTATTTTGAATGTATAATTTCTCAATTTTTTAAAGGGCAATATGCCTTTTTTATTTAACATTCAAATCAATTGCGACCAAAATATTGCAATTTGTTCCGATAAACGCATATCCAAAAGTTGTTGACGTAAGTCAACACTTTTTCGGTGCATTCAGCTTTGCCACGTTACCTGTGTTCTTTTCATGAATTAATCAAGATGGAGGTCGTCAGTTAAATATAAAGGATATGGACGAATATAATCCATATGTCGTTTAAAAAAATCAATTTGGCAACATTTTTTAATATGCGTGTAATTTTGGGAAATTAAACGTTTTTATAGCATAAATCTACAGATTACAAGCCTATGTAAACATCGACTCAGGACCAAATGGGGTTGTGATGAAAAATAGACTAATTAGCACTAAAAAATTGAGTGGGTCGCTCTAAACAGCAGTGACCCACTATTCCTTTTAATTGGTTATGCAATCATCAAGAGGTGGTGCTCGCCTTAGGTGCAAGTGGTTCCGAGTTCGTGTTTTTGCTATCAAACATGTTTTCAATGAAATATAAAACAAAGGATATTATATTTTTTTTATACATTTGCATTGGTTTCTGAATATGAATGCCTAAATATCAAGTTAAAACAATGTTTGCCATGCACTTTTATAAACATGCACTTTACATTGCACTCGTACACATTATTTCAATAGTTTGATTATATTGAATAAAGAAAAAAACTTGCACGCATAAATATATGAAGTAGGGTTCGCTGAAATGCCGCCAAAAAGCGAATTGATGTATCTTTAAGTTAAAAGTACATTCTTCAACCAGTCGTTATCGTGTGTAAGAGTTTTATTTCCAGGTTATTTGTTCTGTCACGAATTGTGACGTTTAATGTACAATAACACTTTATAATAAAATAAACGTATATAATAAATTAATCTTGAACGTATAAAACATACATAGAAAAATTTTATTTGGTAAGATACAAACCCAACTAGCAAAATATTATATTAGATCATATGCTTCAAATAAAACTTGTTTATCAGTTATCACAATAGTTATCATCATTTAATATTTATCAAGCACACTCAAAAGTTGTCTTCAATGTGTCACGATAAGTAGTTATTTTATTTCAGCATAACTATAAAGAAAGGTAATATCCCTTATCGTATTTTCTTATGTGCTGAAGATACTGGATAGTTCTCAAACAATACTCAAGTGCAATGTGATGACGTATAATAACATGTGTGTTATCCAGTTGTATCGCTATGCAACGTGTGGTGATATATTTATGGAAATTTACCTTATCACAAATATTACAGTTAAATGGATGCATTGAATCACGTTACTTTACCAAACGATAAAGTGGCGGTTACTTGAAGGCACAATGATTATTATTTCATATCAATAATGATAATTAACCGACAAAAGATATTTAATCATATATGATATGTTGCTTGTATGGAACGTTAATGCCTAATAATGGTATCAAATATGAAATTAAAGATATTTTAATAATTACAGTGTGCTAAAATATTGAACGATCTAGCGTGCATTTACAGCATGGGAAACATTTTTCGAAAATGCATAGCGAATTCAGCATCGGCTACGAATAGCGATGTTGACCTTGAAGACAATGTTTCTGTGTCTTTCACAACTCACAATGATAGCAGTGATACAAGGATCTCTAAATCAAATAGAAAGATATGTGTTGACGGAACATTTGCTGGTGATCTCAGTGATTCGTCCTCGAGTCACAATGAAGACGATGGGATTTCTGAAGGCGACTCGGATATCGACATTATAGAATATCTTAGAGATATATTGAGTGATGGCGATGTTCATGGTTTACGTGGTATGATTGATAACTTGACATTGGATCGATTAAAGGATCAAATATACTTCATATATACCGCTTTACGACAAGGAGATGGAGTTATGATCTCCGAACTTCTTCATTCGCCATTCGGAGATGCACTTGCAACAGAACTCTTAGTTAAATGTAGCTACCCTTATATAAGTCACGATTCCGATTTCCGATGGATTTATCACATCAAAAACAACACCATTTTATTTTCAATCATTATGGATCGATTGAGAAAATGTGTTATTTGTGAACATGAGGGCCACGTCGTGAACCTGCTAATAAGTGCTATACAAAAGTGTAGTCCCGTGAATTTCCTGAATATGATTGATGAACTATGGTGTATCGCCAGAGGAAACGGTAATAAAGGAGACCCGGATCTCAATATTTTAACACAGTTTTATAGGAATATGCTCGATGAAAACCAGCAAGAGAGCAATGAATTGGCCGTATTGCTAATGTATGTTTTAAAAATCGGTATATTCCGACATATTGATATCTTCTTCGTCAGTTTTCCCGAAGCGTTCAATGAATTAATAACAAATGACACAAAAGCGCAGTTGTCAACTAAGCGATATTTAATCAAGGTGGATAAACCAAATGAGGATTTAGCTGCATTGATACGGAAACAGGACCTGATATCAGTTCGTGAGTGGTATGATCATTTACAGTTTACAAAATCAAATGTTACAAAACACTCAATCGATTGTTCTTATTCCCAATCAGACACTATAATCCAGGCATTAGTATTACGAATGGAGGATTTGACAGCCTCACATGGGGCGCAGGAAGTTTTTGATGAAATAATGCGCATGATGAGAGGACTAGCATAGGAAATGGAACGCTCCGATCCAAGAATAGAGAGTTGTTCACCAGTACTGGTTGGGAGCAAAAATGAAAAAAAACACAGTGCTTTTATCCCAACGAATACGATTTTTTCATGCACTGTAAAACAGATATTGCTCACTTTAGATTTGATACTCTCTTAGAGAAAGCGTTGAACAAATATCACCGTTCTATGTCATCACAATCACGCCTAAGCCCAGAACGATTTGCGGTTCAACTAGATAAACGTTTTCCTTGCCTGCACTATACTTGGACCGGAAACCAATATCCATATATGCCCATTAGTATTTATATTGTACCTGTTATTACAAACACTTCCATGAGGTTTTATGATGTTATTCGATTTAAAAATAGTTTCTATCTGGATAAAATCGAAGATATACGATCACTGATTTATAGGAGAAGAGATGGATATACTTCTGATATATATGTATCATTGATAGAAAATGCAATAATCAATTCGATTCCTAGGAGCATGTGGATGGCTTACAAACTTGCAAAAGCAACAAGAGTATCTTGTATTTTATACTCGATTTTTCCCCAGTTGATTGCACTTGGCGTGACTGATGACATTCATAATATTGTGAGAACATATATGCTCAAATCATGCGTTTTGTATCTAACACACAATGATCAATACATCAAGAAGAGATGCAATGATCCAATTTGCTTGGCTATTGCAATATATGGCCTACTACGTCAATGTCTTGTTATTGGGAAGTTTTATGAATACTTCGGAAACGGACACTACGTAGATAATCTTTTTGACTGTGAGCATTCAGTAAATGAATCATCGAGCCGCTATTTCTGCTGTCGCCAACGCCAAGCCCGACTCTTGATCGTGGAACGCCTGCTGCTGGTGCTTCATGAATACAGGGACAAAATGCACAAGGCAAACGGCAAAGGATGCACAAAATGTGCGGACAGTGATGATATCGACAATGCTTGCTGTGCTGATATGGATTATGCAACATTAAGACCAAAGAAGAGATTAAACGAGGTGATTAAACGAGGTGATGAACCTGACTTAAACCGAAACAGCCGAGGTTTAATAAATTGGCATCGACTGTGATTATTCAGCAGATGAATCATCGCATCGATATTTCGGCTGTCATCAACACAAGCCAAACTATTGATTGTAGACCGTCTGCTGTGAGTGCTTTGTGAATATACCACTGTCATAAATCTTGCCATAGCAAAGTTTAAGATACGGATGCATGTTTTTGCCATTTATGTGCGATTAAATGTAAAGCGATGAAAATTCACTGAGAACGTTAAAATATGTCTACTATATGATGATATACGGCAAATTGTATTGAATCTGATTATAACCTGTATTTTGTCACTAGAAAAAAAAACAGAATGTATGTAAAAGGTGTCATAAAACTTGCCACTCCTGAATGAAAAGCTTGAAAAAAAAAAGATTTGAACCAGACATTGGTGTAGAAACAATATGGAATTGTAGAAAAATCATATTGAATACAAAAAGCTTTATAAAATAAGTAATAGTTTAAGATTCACCCTGTTAGTTACTATGAATGGAACTCATATTAATTTTTATGGCCAACTATAATGTTTTTTCTTGGATATTTTCATATTTTGCTTCCTTTTCCTTTAAATAAACCTATTTCGATTATTTGTGTTATGATTCTTTAGAGCCAGCCGGATCAAATATGGTTTTTCTTTTTGAAAGGTCCAGTCGTTAATACAACTTGTAAGTGAATCAAAAAGAAGTAAAGTTTGATAAATTGTTGGTCTTATTTAGGGAAAAAAACATACTTATTTGGTAATTTTAGATTTGGGTATATCTATTCAAAAATAGAAGACACATACCATATGAATTAACTCCTTTCTTAAATCCACTCGACCAGATATCTTTACTAAGTATAGCATTTTCTACATAGAAAATATTGAATATGTCAAGTTTCCAATCATACTTACTCAGAAACGTAACAATGTATCCGAAGCGTTCCTACTTTGACAAAAGTTATATTCACTCATAAAAACAACATTTGTTTTTTGAATAACTGTTTATGAAACTTTTCAAATTGGGGTGACAAGATTTACGACACTTCCCAGTCCAGGAATTGTTATCACGACCCGACGATTTCACAACCTCACACGAGGCGAAGGAAGTCTTTGTTGAAGTTATGAGCATGATGACAGGACTAGCATCGGAAATAGAACACAATGATCAAAGAATAAAGTGTTGTTCACCAGTAATCGTTGGGAGCAAAAATGAAAACACACAGTGCTCTTATCCCAATGAAGATGATGTTTTCATGCACTGCGAACCAAATGTCGCTCATTTTATATTTGATAAGGATATTTTAGAGAAGGCGTTAAGTAACTATAGGCGTTCTATGCCATCACAATTACGTCTGAGCCTTGGGCAATTTGCGGTTCAACTAGATAAACGTTTTCCTTGTTTGCACTGTACGTGGACGGGACTCCAATATCCAGATATACCCATCAGTGTAGACATTGTACCAGATTTAATGAATCCTTCCACGGTGCCAGAAGATGTAATTCGATTTGAAAATAGTTTCTATCTGATTAAAATCCAGGATATACGATCACTGATATATGTGGAGGACAATAGCTATGAAAGCTATGTATACTGATAGAAAATGCAATTGTCAATTCGATTCCAAGAAGCATGTGGATAGCTTACAAACTTGCAAAAGCTATTAGAGTATCTTGCCTTTTACACCCAATTTTTCCACGACTGATTGCTCTTGGTGTTACTGATGACATTCATAACAGTATTTGAACATATATGCTGAAATCCTGCATTTTGTATTTATCACACAATGAGCAATTTATCAAGAACAGATGTAATGAGTCCATATGTTTAGCTATTGCCATATTTGGTCTAATACGGCACTGTCTTGTTATTGGGGAATTTCATGAATATTTCGCAAGCGGACGCCATGTAGGTTCTCTTTTTAAATGTGAGCATCTGGTTGATGAATCGTCACCTCGGTATTTCTGCTGTCGCCAACGCAAGGCAAGACTCTTGATTGTGGAACGCCTGCTGCTGGTGCTTCGTGAATACAGGGACAAGATGCACGAGGCTAACGGCAAAGGATGCATGGGATTGGCGGACAGTGGTGTCAGCGACTATGCTTGCAGTACTGATATGGATTATGCAGCATTAAGACCGGCTCCGTTTTATTACCTGGGATACACCGACGAGGAGATCAAACGAGGTGATGTGCCTGATATAAACCGAGAAAACGATTGGTTTGAATTGAAATATGGAGATTAAGAATTTGTAATGTTATAGCTTGATGTTTCCGTCCCGGCTCCATTTAATGAATAAGGATACACTGAAGAAGTGATTGAACGAGGTGATGCGCCTGATTGAAATCGAGACAACGGGTGATGTCATCGGTAATATCAAAGTGTAGCGAACTTGATAAGACTCTATTTGTAATCTATCTTTCTACACTACTTTCTCGCATAACAAAATGTTAAAATGTATACAGAAGTATTAATTAGAGTATTACTAATAAATATTAAAGAATGACTGAAATATGCAAATACTTAATATATGTGATACAATCAGATAACGTATAATGTAATGCATACACTCTAAAAATAGAAGTAATAAGTGGCACCTTATTGAGGAGAAACAACGTGTTGTTTTCAATCAATATATATATACAAATATATTGTAATTATAAGAAACACAAGTAGTATTAATAAGAATATATACATATTCTTTTCATGGTACACGTGCATATTAATTCAAATGACTTTATTTTAAGGAATACCGTAAAATAACATGCACTTATATGTTTTGCGAGATGAGGTTTTTTAATACAGACAATAAACACAGTGAGTTTTAATCTAAGTTGAATCTTAAACAATAAAAATGAATCTTAAATAAAAAAAATTCTATACCACAGATCAGTAACATGTTTTGGCGCTTAGTTTCAAGTTGGGTTTGTTAGTTTTATTGTAGAATACTACGTGATGAATGCACAGTAATCAATTTATTCTGATTGACCATAATACCCTCCGGAATATATTTAGATTCGTTTGTAATTTATTCATCAGGAAAAGTCCGTTTTCTCATTATCCATGCGGCCTGATGTATCATTCAGCAAAATTGATATAACAGATATGTTATTTTAAGTCATTGACATATTTTTGATATACATTGTATAAAGACTATTTGACAAAAAAAAACAGACACAGTCATAACAATGAAACATCGAGACGTAAATCAACTATAAATCTGCATTGTAAAAAACAATCATTATCTCAATTATTATATTGTTACAAGCTTTGTGTATATTTTAAAGAACAAAACACGAGTAGTGATACGTAACATATACACACGATTGATCCTTCGTTTTATATCGTAGCAATTAATTATGCTTAATATTCTACGTGTCTCAGATCTCATAAAACCTTAACTGTCAACCATGTAGCATCCTTCCAAAATGTCATTCTTATTTTTTGGCCGATCCATAAGGCAATGAGTGATGTAAAATTTATGTAAAACTATTTTGTTAAAAACGTATATGTGTTTTAATGTAAGGAGACATGTCCGGTTCTACTTGCCTGACCCTAATTATCAAAGTTTAATGCTCGTAGAACATAAATATGTGCAATCATTATTTCTTTCGTCTAGTTTCTTAATATATTAATATGATTAAACAAGTTGTTTATTGTTTCTTAAATTGTCATTTGCATTTTTAAACCATCCCTTTCACGGGTTACAAAGTACGCCATAAAGTATACATGTCTACATTTTAACATTCACGCTATACTCACGACAAACCACATGACGGCACAGACCATCGAATAAAGTTTCTCAATGTTTTACACTCATTTCCTGCATCAGAATAACGTTTGCTTATACATTTCGAGTTGTTGTCCTTTTCTAATGATCTGCCTCAAAGATGTCCGATACTTTGACTGCTTGAATGCAAAAACTGTAGCTTTGGCGCAACAGTGACCACGTCATGATCCTAGCACTGATCCTGCCCTTCTTGATATAGGTAAGTAATCTATGATCTGTATGTAGCACGAAATCAATCCCATAGAAGTTCTTCTGGTACGTCTGCATAGCAAACGCAATGGGGAGACATTCACGTTAAAACACTTAGTTTTTCTCCCTTGCAGTAAGTTTTTTTTTAGCGTCTGGAATGCTGTTTCCCGGGCTGAGCACCATTCGACTTTCGTAGGATGGAATTATATTTCTTAGTAAAACCAGTGATCTCGGCAAATTTCGGCATGACGTCCTGTTGTATCAAGAAAGTTCAAAAAAGGAACTTCTTTTTTAGGTCAAGCGAAACATGTGGAACATCCCTTATCTTGTGAAGCTTGCCTCGGTCCATCACAACCTGGCTCATTTTGATCATGTGCCTAACAAAGTCAACCCATCCACCTCCAATCGCACACTTTTATGGTCAAAGTGTTAACTTGGCGCTTCGGATTCGTTTTAAAACATCGCGTATCATTGTGACATTACAAATATCTTGTTTCTCCGAAGCCGTCATCAACATATGCAACTACTTGGATGCTTTTTGAATTGTAGGGAGAAGTGGACGATCGATTTCTCCATATATCCAAATGTTTTCTACTTCTTCTTTGATAACTTGTCTTGTAGAGCCCGTCAATGTCAGTTCAAGTGTATGTTCTCCAAGGAATGTTTCTGTATCCTAAAAATAATCGAAGGTGTACTGGTACGTGACCTCTGGAGTCTCACTAATTGTCCACAGTTACTTCAGAGCTTGCATCGGTACACGAACATTCCCTCCGTACAAGAGCTCAAATTGCAGGAAACCTATGCCGGCTGGTGACACTTCTTATTATGCAAACAATTCAGCAGGAAGGTACCGGACCAAATCTCAATATACTTCTCAGAATCGTTATTCATTCACAAAAAGGCTGCATTGGGGGATGTACGGTGTTGCGTAGATCTGATTGTTTGACACGGGCCTACAAACGTCCTTCATCGTGTCACTTGTAAACTGTGAACCACTATGCTTAGTGTTACCTAGGAAACACATAAATAGATATGAAACTAATAATATTTGATCTGGCACCAAACATTTTCCAAAAAGGTGTCCCTCAGACAGCTCAGACCTCCAAACCAGAACGAATTTCTCAAATTTTCCAAGTCAGTGGTATATAGGTGGGGAACGCCTTTTCGGGGAACAGCTCATTAGGGGCTCTTCAATTTATAATTCTTTTTGACGGTAGGTTAAAGTCCAGACCAGGATTTAATATATTTATATAGTCATACTGCAATTGTTATATTCACCTCGGCCGTAGCTTCGGGTAGGTTTTCAATGATCAGGCCGTGGATGGGTTTCCCATACTTATAGTCCCGGTGTAGTACGCCGTGTCGTCCGCAATCTGTGCTAGAGGGAATTTCTTAATTGATCCATTCACAAGCGCCCATCGCATCTGTCGTCCGGTGATTTCGTTTTTATATACAAATGCAGCTTTGACTACTGCATTAGTGTGACCAGCGTCCCTCAACACATTCACTTGCGCATCCAAAACCCATTCGAAGAAATATGTCAGTTCGTGTTTGACACCTAGTAAGTGTTGCGTATGCCAATGGCGATTGGTGTTGACGTTCCATCGGCCAACATCAGATAATCATTTTATATGTGTTCTAAGAATCTTCAGCCTGGTCTTGCTTCCTTTGGTTACGTGGAGGGCGCTCTCTTACCCAAATCGTCCGGAAACCAATCCTCATCAACCTCTCTCTTCATTGCTTTAGCACTACGCCTTCTGTGCGACTACTTCCTGCGACACTCGCGAGCGAAATTACCCTTTTTCTTACAATAGTAGCAAACAAATGTTGCTGTGGCTCTTGTCATAGAATTAGCGTCTGATCGCGTATGTTGTTTCTTTGCTTTACACTGATGCGAATGGTGTACACCCCGGTTTGAACTTGAGCTCTATGAGTGGAGTGTGCCATCGTGCAAGGTATTTCGTCATAAGCAGGGCCAGCTCCTTTAAAAAAACGTATTGATCAGCTGCTTACGGATCAAGTTATCCGTGATAGCAGCGACGCTTTAGTTAGTTTCAGCAAGTTCTGCCCATCGTTCGATATTTTGCGCTTCAGGCTTCTGGAAAATATTCTCACCATTGTAAGTTTTAGATTCCTGGAATATATTCTTGAAACAATCGGCCGAAAGCGAGTACCGGTAAGGCACTGCATTTTTCATGCCATCATAGTCACTGGTTTGCTGTGGCATGTTGGCGTAGACGTCGAGTCCTTTCTTTGTCGGCAAGGCGCTAAAACTGGCTGCCCACGCGTCCTCCGGTCATTTCTGCCTCACAGTAAAACGTTCAAACCGACAATGAATGCGTCAATATTGGCCTTAGTCTCATAAAATGTGCGCGTCGAATTTTGTCGCATTGGGACGCCGAGAGAAACACCCATGTAACAAAGTAGATGACCCAGTACCAGTTCCTTTTATCTTGGCAAAAGTTCACGTTGCTGCTGTTCGGCGTGAAAATGTTCTTCGGCGATTTTCTTGAATTATATTTTTGGATCAAATCCTTTATTATGGTATCTTTATTGTTGTCTTGTTATCCTCACTCCGCAGATAACAAAACATGAAACTATTCTTTTAATTATACTAGTTTATATACGTTCTAGAACATGTCTAGAGCTTATTGAATAAAAAAGAACGCTGTGTCACATTCCCATTATTCAAAACGTAGGATCTACATGATTCGATAACATTCGATTAAGTTCCATTATATTCCAGAAGATATTCAAGAGCATTTAATTGCATTGTACCAAGTACATGAACATATTTTATAAATATATAATTTCAAATTAAACTGATATAGTCCACGCAGTACAGATAAACAACAATAGGTGTCATAATACGTATGCATGAATATAAAGAAAAAATGTATATTTCTTGACACACTTTAGCATTTACATAAGTGTATATATGACCGACTTTGATTTTGCAAATATAGATAAAAGATGATTAAAACGGAGAAAAAAATCCTAACATAATTACGGTAGCCAATAGTAAATTTGAATAGTAAAGCCTTGTATTTCGTAATTAAGAATAATCTATAAATCAAAGTGACATTCTTTTACTCAGCGATATTATTTATCAGACCTCGCTCAAACTTACACTCATTTTATTGATTATAAGTTAACATAGATTGAATGCTGCAAGATAAGCTAGGGGTTTAAACAAAATAATTAATGATAAGAACTTTAATTATCAAATGGAAAACAATGGACTACTTGAACCAACTTGTATGATTAAGACCCCTCAAACACTTCTGAGAAGCTTTCGTCTTAGATATGAGCCGTATTTTTTACCAATGAATATGCAGAGAAAGATTTCATGTTCAACATAACCAGAAGAACTTAAAATTTGACCACATTAATAATTTTTTGAAAGGGTAAAATCCCTAATAACGAATTGAGCAGCATGATTTATACATTAAACACAAAAAAATACATTTATGCGAAGAGTAAGCATGGACATACTTATTTCAAAGGCAAATGAGAGAAAAGGGTTGAATGACATTCGTGGGACTTTACCTCATTATCTTTCTTCTCATTCATGCACATAATGGAGCCAATAAATCAATGTACTTTACTGTTGACTAAACTAATGCTTTGACAATATGAATGATCTTTTGAAAGGGTAACATCCCTAATAACGAATTGAGCAGCATGATTAATACATTAAACACAAAGAAAACTCTTATGCGAAGAGTAAACACGGACTTACTTATATCAAATGCAATATGAGAGAAGGGGTTGAATGACATTCGTGGGACTTTACTTTATTATCTGTATTCTCATTCATGCGTCATTTAATCACTTTACCGTTCACCTAATGAATGATAACTGACAGAAACAGTGCATATTACTGGTTAGAAATCACGAATATAAAAATACTATTACATAACATATTGATATTACTTGACTTTACATTTGAAGGAAATAATTTATATTAAATACGAAATCGAAAATGATAAAACACCCATGTTGTGCAATCAAGTAAGTTATCGCTGACATCATAAAATATACCCACAAAATCGCATAAACATGGGAAACATTTTCTCAAAATGCATAGGAAATTCAGCATCGGCTACGAATAGCGATGTGGAATATAATGACAATGTATCTGTGTCTTTCAAAACTCACAGTGATAGCAGTGATACAAATATAACTAAAACGGATAGAAAGATAAGTGTTGAGGAATCTTTTGAGCTTGCCGACGGCGATCGCAGTGATGCGTCCTCGAAAACCAAGGGAAGGGATCAGGATTCAAAAAGTGACTCGGATAAGCGCATAATCAGAGATCTAAGATATATATTGGAAGAGGGCGATGTTCATAGTTTACGTTCTGTGATTGATAAATTGACATGGGATGATTTGAGCGGGGAAATAAAACAAATATTTTCCGCAATACGCGAAAGTGATGGCGCCATCATCTCTGAACTTCTTCATTCGTCATTAGGAGATGCCTTTGCAACGGATCTCTTAGTAAAAGGCAGCGACCCTAATTTAAGCCACAATTCCGATTTCCAATGGATTTATCACATAAAAAACAATTACATTTTATTTTCAATCATTATGAATCGATTGAGAAAATGTGTTAATTGTGAACGCGAGGGCCACGTCATAAATCTGCTAACGAGTGCTATACAAAAGTGTATTCCCGTAAACTTCCTAAATATGATTGATGAACTATGGTGCATTGCTAGGGAAAACGGTAATAAAGGAGCCTCGGATGTCCAAATATTAATTAGGTTTTATAGGAATATGTGTTTTGTGAAAACAAAAAAGTGAGCAATGATGTGACCGCATTGCTAATGCATGTTTTACAAATCGGTATATGAATTAATAACAAATGACACAAAAGCACAGTTGTTTGCTAAGCGCTATATAATCAAGGCGGATAAGCCAAATCAGGATTTTGCTGCATTGATACAAAAACAGGACCTGTTAATTGTGCGTGAGTGGAATGATCATATACAGTTTACTAAATCGAATGTTACCAATGACTCAATCGATTGCTCCATTTCCCAAACAGACAATATAGTTCAGGAATTATTATCACGAATGGATGATTTCACAAGCTCACATGAGGCGGAGGAAGTATTTGCTGAAGTAATGAGCATGATTACAGGACTAGGATCGGACATAGAACTCAATGATCCAATAATAAAGTGTTGTTCACCAATACTCGTTGGGAGCAAAAATGAAAACACACAGTGCTTTTATCCTAATGAATTCTATTTTTTCATTCACTACGAAAGTGATGACGCTTATTATAAATTTGATACATCTATTTTAGGGACGGCGTTGAATAAAGTTGGGCGTTATATGTCTTCGCACCCACGTCTGACTCTATAACGATTTGCGGTTCAACAAGATAAACGTTTTCCTTGCTTGCACTGTACCTGGACCGGAAACCAATATCCAGATATGCCCATTAGCATAGATATTGTACCGGTAAGAAGAGATACTTCCACGCTATCTAATAATGTTATTCGATGTGAAAATAGTTTCTATCTGGATAAAATCCATGATATACGATCACTGATATACGTAGATGGTGATCGCAATCAACTGATTGATTGCTATTTATCTTTGATAGAAAACACAATAATCAATTCGACATCCAGGAGCATGTGGATGGCTTACAAACTTTCAAAAGCAATAAGAGTATCTTGCCTTCTACACCCAATTTTTCCCCGACTGATTGCACAATGTGTGACTGATGACATTCATAATATTGTGAGAACATATATGCTCAAATCATGCATTTTGTATCTATCACACAATGAGCACTACATCAAGAACAAATGCAATGAACCAATATGCTTAGCTATTGCAATATATGGCCTACTACGGCAATGTCTGGTTGTTGGTGAGTTTTATGAATATTTTGGAAACAGAATCATTGTAGAAACTCTTTTTGAATGTGAGCATTCAGGAGATTAATCATCGAATGGTCATTTCTGCTGTCGCATACGCAAAGCCCGACTTTTGATCGTGGATCGGCTGATGCTAGTGCTTCGTGAATACAGGGACAGTAAGCGCAAAGCTAATGGCAAAGGATGCAGAGCAGTTGCTTACGGTGATGATAACGACTATGCGTGCTGTCCTAATACGGATTTCGCATCACTTAGACCGGCTCCATTTTATCGATATGGATACACTGAAGAGGAGATTGTTCAAGATGACGCGCCTGACTTGAACCGTGACAACCATGACTTTGAAGTTTCCTTAACAAGTTTGAGCAGTTAGCATATGTATCATCGCATCAGTATTTCTGTTGTTGCAAACGCAAAACCCGACTCTTGATCGTGTATTATCTGCTGTTGGTGCTTCGTTTATACAGGGACAAGATGCACAAGGCTAATGGCAAAGGATGCACTGAATGTTCGAACAGTGACGATAACGACTATGCGTGTTATCCTGATATGGATTTCATATAATTTAGACCAGCTCCATTTTATCGATGGGGATACACCGAGGAGGAGATCAAACAAGGTGATGCGCCTGATTTAAACCTAGAACACGTTTGGTTCAAATTGAAGTATGGAGATTAAGAATTTGTCATGTTATAGCTTCTGATTGAAACCGAGACAACTGGTGATGCCATCGGTAATATAAAATTGCATTTAACTCACATTGTATCTATCTGATTATAAATAGAAGTGTTCGCATTGACAAAGCTTATCTTTTTGTATTAACGATTTTATTAAATATACAAATATGTTATAGTTGTTGTACAATCAAATAACATACGTTGTACTTTTCATTTTGTTAAACTCTAACGAATAAGAAGTAACTTGTGACACTTGATAGAGGAGAAACCGCATATTTTTTTTGTATTTATCAATGTATATTCCATGAAATTGATAATATAACAAACAAAACGAGAATATAAGATTGGTTTATATTGAAAGGGGACGTGTCTGGATCTACCTGCCTGACCCTAATTACCCAGCGCTGTTACTAGTTTATTTTGACTTAGCGGTGAATAAATCTCAATGTAACCGAAATGCATCGATTTAACATACATACTTGTATTAAATTTGGTCAACGTTTATCCACATACAATGCAAGTGGAACTCAGCATTGAAATATAAATTATTGTCCATCCTATAGTTCCCTTTTAAATGGGTATATTGCGAAATAATGGCAAAGTATTGACCAGAAGACCTCAATACTTTGTACTTGTTATGTCATTTCACAATATTTATAAAACACACCATTTCGACTTCAGGGTAAAATGGCAATCACAATTAGCTAATATGTTTTATCAGTGACAAAATCACCAACAATGACATATTTATTTTCACCTTAATTAAGGCACGTTTCGTTCACATTCACTATTTACATTTTGGAATGATATTTTTTAAAAGAATAATTGAAAGCGCTTCAAACATACATTTGATCACAGGTTATTAGTCATCACAATATTACCAGTCAGCATAACAGTATTTTAACAAAAACAGGCATCAACGTCAAATTTAAATGCACAGAGAATAAAAACGAAGCAAGTACATGAGGAAATAAATCATCGTACATATAGAAATATAATAAGATAAACAACGATTATTTGTGATCGATATCATTATTTGATAACGATTATTTGTTATCGATATCGTTTCTCAGATTAAACACACACATGTTTATCATTCTTTTAACGTAAAACACGTGCATATTCATGTAAAAATACCAACAACGGTTCCGTCCGTTCAGTTAAAGTTCCGATCTTATACCTTTTAACTTAATTTGTTTCTGGATGTGTCTCTATACTTTAAGTAGATGAATGTAAATAATTTTTTTAATCGATTATTTCCGTCGTGTGAATAAAACACAGGAAAAAATCACTGTTAGATGATGTTTTTTTTCAACGACTCCTATCTTGATAAATAAATTAAGTGGACTTCCGGTTTCCTTTGCCAGGAGCGACACCATTGTCGGCGGAAAAAAATCTAAAAAAACTAAACAGTAAAATCCGTGACTTGCGATAAGAATGATTAAATCAATATAACTAAGTAAATTGCAGTCCCTCAATGAGTCATCACATGAAAAACAAAGTAGCAATGCATGGTAATTCTTTTGCACCATCGTACATTGTAAAGATTAACTATGAATTGCAATCCACATATATAGGTCATTTTGGCTTAATTAGCGAAGGCGACCCGTGGCTTGGCGGGCGGTGCTGGCGGGGCGGCGGTGGAGTTGGGGGCGGCGCCATTTTGGCTTAATTGGCGAAAGCGACCCTTGGCTTGGCGGGCGGTTTTGGCAGGGCGGCGGTGGAGTTGGGGGCGGCGCCATTTTGGCCTAATTAGCGAAGGTCACCCGTGGCTTGGCGGGCGGTTTCGGTTGGGCAGTGGTGGCGTTGGGGCGGCACCATTTTGGCCGCTCTCGGGGTCAACGTTCGTTGTCTCCGTTTTGGTGATCATTGTCATCATTTTAGTCATCGTCCGATTTCTTTTTCTTCAGCTTGCGACGAATCAGGAAGATGATGACTCAATATGAAATATATATATTTAGCTTTATTTATTCATATTTATATATTATATATCTATTTATATGCTTAAATGTTTATATTTTCATAACTTGGGGCGTGAGAAAATGGCACGTTACCCCCGAGCATTCGTTAATTATTTTTAGAGTGACTAACTCATGTTTAAGTCAAACAACTTGAGATTGGCTAGAGGCCATATATCGGCTATAATATATCTATTTATCATTATACTAAATCGTTTATATTAATTCACTGCACAACATACTCATGGTGTCGGCGAGTCCTGCCACTGTGACCACAACGATAATAGACCACATGGCGATCTGCGAGTCCATGATTCCGTTATCTTCGTTACTTCCTGTCTGGTGCTCGGCTGAACCTAGGGCGCCATCTGTAGTTGGAAAACATTGTTCCGTAAAGAGTATTATGCGATGGATACTGATCGCTACCTTATATGTTATTTATCTGTGATATAAGTTTTTGTTTTTCTCACCACTTTACTGACTTATTGATACTGTTAATTATATAAAACTTGAACTTTGATCATTAGAAACCTGCAGTCCTGGCTGATCGTCCAAAGTATATGTCGATGTATAAGGGTCTAGTCACACGAAAGGCTTTTAAGAGCTCCCTTCCCCCTCCCCCCGAAAAGAAATGCATTTTGTTTGTTGAATACTCAATAACGCAACAAATATGATCGCTTCTCTGGATTATTTTTTATTATTTGTAAGAAATACATTAGAAGACAGGGCTTGTGAAGGGAAAAGGCAGGAAAGAACTTGCGTGGGCTCTTCGTCCCTTGCTGTCCTCGTTTTAAAAAGCAAGATTCCTTTTTGATTTCCCTTATAACATACATGGGAAGACAGGATTTGTTAGGCGAAAAAGCT
This sequence comes from Hydroides elegans, assembly GCA_001703475.1. Taxonomy (NCBI): domain Eukaryota; kingdom Metazoa; phylum Annelida; class Polychaeta; order Sabellida; family Serpulidae; genus Hydroides; species Hydroides elegans. The sequence goes on from LQRL01059477.1 coordinate 41,931, forward strand.
TCCCATTTCGGACTTAATATCGATGAATAAAATGCCACTCACATAAAGCACGTTTATGCACGTGCCCCCATTAAGACAGGGAGCAGTGTTCTCTGGGCACGGTCCGATGTTACACATGCCACCTAAGAGAATACAGTAGACTTAATACCAGGACTTAAGAACAAGGATTATATTTCAGTGAAACAAAACATGTGTTACCATATAGCTAGACCATTAATCTGGAATATATGAGCAGGTTATCTTCAACTCATTGAATTTCGTGTTGGCTATTACATTCACAATTTAAAATAAAATCGTTATTTGATATTTACAATGTATAATTTGAAAAATAATCTTAAATATAATATTTTTTACAGTTCGAATCTAAATGTATTGATACACTACGTTAAATGGTTATAATAGTTATAATCTACTTCTCTTCTAGGTCAATATGAAGTCGTACACAAATAAATAATTGTGCTAAGTATGGAAGAAAAATGTATATTTGGCTCATAAAAAGGAATATAAAGCTATTATCGCTTAAAACATCGATATAACTTGCCTTCATAGTTAAAGGGAAACACTGATATCAAATATGAAATTAAGAACAAATCAAACATCTAGGGTGAGTAAGCAAGATCACTCTGTACCTTGATTCAATCATATAAAATGGGAAACATTTTACACAAAGAATTCAGCATCGGCTACGAGTGGCGATGTTGTATATTATGACCATGATTAGTAATTTCACTTAGATTATTAATAACCGCATTGAACTAGACTATACACGAATGGTCATATGTTTTATACTTGTTTCTCAAATTCAAATACATGGCAATTAAAGTTAAAAATACAAAAACAAATGTGCCCTATAAATGCATTCAACAATATTTGACTGTTCACGTTTAATTTCAGCTTTGTTTTCGAAACTTCAATTATACGAAAACAAACATATAAAGGTATATCACATTGGTCACATTTATGCATTTAATACTATTTGACTGTTCTAATTTGTAAACGTTAAATTTCAAGTTTTTTGTAACTTGAATTATAATTAAACAACTGTTATACATAAATGTAGAAGTTTTCACATTTTGAAAAATTTTCTAAATGAAACATGCAAATACATATACAGTGGATGGCCGACTTAACGCCACAATATAACGCGATATATCTCGATATATTGCGATATTGCAAATGCTATTTACTGCGATATATTGCGATAAAATGCGATATTTTATCGCAAAATTAAAATCGGATGCCAGACAACATTTGTTTGCATTATTCCATGTGTCCACATATTGTGTACTGTGCAAAAAACTTTAAAGGGGCAATCTTTGTTTACTTAAATGGTATTGTTGGAATGTATGTCAATGTGTACGTTGTGATACTTTTACTTCCCAAAATGTTTTTAAAATGTTATTTCTTACTTTTTTCCAAGGAGCAGTAAAACTATAAGTAGAAACAATCTATTAAAAATTGGGATTGTCACAGAAACAGTATTAGATACTGTCGTCATCGCCTGTTATTAATAGTACTGTTTTTGATATACATAAAGAGATACATTTTTGCCTCTTGTTGTGAGATTGAACAAACAACCACATTTTACATAATCCCTTGTTTTTTCAACTGTTTACGATGGTCATCTGATCTTATGCGATACCCCTTCCCATTCATTCACCAACAAGGAAAATAGTAAATACATTTGCTCAGGTAATTTGAATTGAACGAACCCCCTTAATAAATGCTTTACATAATCCCTTGTTCTTTCAACCCATTACAATGGTCATTTGGTCTGATGCGATACCCCTCCCATTCATTCATCAACAAGGAAAATAGTGAATACATTTGCTCAGGTAATTGAAATGAGCGAAACCACTTCATAAAGCTTTATATAATCCCATGTTCTTTCAACCCTTTACAATGGTTTTTGTATGCGATACCCCTTCTATTCATTCACAAAAATAGGGAGATGGAAACAACATTTGCTCCGATTATATAAAATTTGCTAGTAATATTGGTGCTTCAATTCATCAAAATTGTCAGGTTTAGAATCATAATCTTAGAGAAAAAAATATTCGAAAAAGAGTACCGTTTGCCTGTAACAAAACGTCCATAAATATGACTATTTTGAGATGGCTAAAAATAATTTCCTTTCAAATACTGTCCTATAGTTTACACAGAGATAAGTGTGAGGTCTTATCTTTTATTGTTTATCTAGCGCAAATACACTGGTCATTACTGTGTCTACCATTTGCGATTTTTCACGATATCCAGGTTGCGTTTCACGATATCCAGGTTGCGATTTATCGCGATAAATCGCATACGATCGCGATTTCTTTCACGACTTATCGCGATAAGTTTTTGGCGTTAAGTCGGCCTCCCACTGTACATCATGCTTAAGAAGTTATGATTACGATTTTAATAATCATTTTCATCGAAAATATCGAACGCTTGAAAGCCAGCTTTTTGGATAACCCTAATCATAGCTATCTAGATGGTTACAAAACAGAACAAAACATTTCAGCCAATTATCATATAAAAAGCAAAGCATTTGACACATGCCACTCCGTCTTGGACATGTGAACTAGATCATGTTCTCACGCGTATTATGAAGTCGATTGAAACCACCGATTATACATAAAAAAATCAACCTATCCCTACTTCAATCAAGGGTGCCATCGATTTTCAAGACAGACATCGTTAAACCTTTTCTTTAAAAACCTGATTCAGACCCGATGCACAAAAAACCACCGGCCCGTCTCCAATCTAGCCTTTGTTTTGAAACTTATTGAACAGTCAGTTATCGATCAATTAGAGCAACACTTTGAAAACAAGTATATACATGATGAATTCCAATCGGCCTTTCGTGCAAAAACCACAGCACCGAAACAACCCTGTTACACATCGTGAATGATATCGTGTTATCAATGAATAGACGTCGAGCAGTGCGGCGTTCGATACGCTGGATCATGATAATATGATCGAACGATTAAAAAGGCCGCAAGACCATGGACCTTGCATTACTGACTGGTTCAACTCATACTTACGTGGTCGAACGCAAAGAGTAAGTATTTATGCATAGAAGTCGGACTATTTAAACTTGCTGAATGGCACATTGCAGGTTTCTAAAATGGGTTGCAGGTTATACAAAAAGTATGTGGAACCCCTTGGGCATTTTTTTAGGAAATCAGATTGTGTTTACCACTGTTTTGCGGATGACAACACCATATGGAAATCAGTAGAACAAAAGTCTCCATTGGATATCAACACCGGTTTCTCGAGTGATCCAAAACACAGTCGGTAGTCGGGCCTTAAGAGTAAGTGGGTCCGAAATATGAAACGAAACCCGACCCTCAACCCTCATGTTTTTTTTTAATTTATACTAGATTGTGCAGCGCTCTTATGAATCATCAAGGACGCTAAATTAAAAAAAACGGTCATTGCTTTGTATTAAATAGAAATATATACATGCACATCGTATTGCATTCTTATATATCACGGATCACCAATGTGTTGTAGTGCTTATTTCAAAGTTATTATGCTTTTCGAAAATCTTGACTTTATTTTTACAATGACAATTAAGAAAAATAATCTTAACAGCATAACACATACACAGTTTAATTTTATTTAGTTAGATATAAGCCCAAATAGCGAAGTTTGTATCGGATCATAGGCTCAATAACAACTCGCTTATTTAGTTATCACAATAGTCGTCATTTATCATTTACTGAACACTCAGAATTCATCTTCAATGTGTCACAAAAGGGAGTATTGGTATTACACAAGGGTAATCTGCCAAGTTATCGCATTGTCGCATAAGCTATAGAAACAGGGAATGTGCTTAAATAACTCTCTCAATGA
>LQRL01059500.1:12002-22514 GCA_001703475.1 Hydroides elegans
ATAATGTAAAGGGGATATATACAGCTATATTCTGCAATAAAAATATAAGTTGAATGATGTAGAATTAAAATGTACTATGAATTCAAACACAGAGTATAGTGAAATATCGTTCCATAATTCCGTAATATCCTCTATTGCGATTTGTACATTTATCATTCACTTTTGCCGTAACCGCCGATTATGCCACACTCGTTTGGCCGTTCCATAAAAGTTTTACCAAAATTAAAATATTTAAGATAATATTTAGATAGAAAATTCTTTTTACCATTATAAACAATTTTATTCACTTTCAATTTAACTTTCTCACCATCTATAAGTTATATTCAAAAATATAATCAAAAAGGTGTTCCTCAAACGTTCAACTTTATTGATTGCCCCAAAAATGTGCCCACAATTGACCAGTCTGCTTGGATTCACTTGGGAACACGTTTCATGAGAAACAAACAATGAGGGGCTCTCCATCTAAAAGTATGGTTTAACTTGACCAGTCTGTATGTATAAGTTATGATCTGATTAGTGTTTTACTATAAAGTGATATCAATTTATAAGTTTATGAAAATGTAATATATTTCAAAATATCAAATGCAAATTAAAACTACCCAATCAAACAAATTAGATTATTATAGTCATAGCGGTTTAAGTTAAATATGTTTATTTTAATTTCAATATATTTCATTGAATTAAAACGGTTCTTATGCTTTAATAATAACAGATATGCAATTCAGCTTGAACAGCAAATTGAGATTTCGCATATGAACTTAATACAACAAGTATTCAGTGAACACGAACACGCCCCAACGCCCCCAAAGTCGTTTTCGAGTATTTCAGAAGTCTCTATGACCTTCCGCTCAAAGGTTCTATCCCGTACAAGTCTTGAAAAACCGCTATTTTAGGATATTTTGGCCAATTTGACAACTTCCGGTCGGGTGTTTTTGACCGAAATGGTCAAAAGGCACATCAACGGACCGCTACCTTTCATTTGAGCCTGTAACCAAGTCTCTATGACCTTCCGTTCAAAGGTTCTAGCCCGTACAAAAAAGTATGACGGACAGACAGACAGACAGACGGACGGACGGACACCCCAAACCTGTAGGCCCCCAACCTTTTGGGTTTGGGCCTAAAACGCTGCATGATAAGCCCAATGTGATTTCAATCATCGGCAAAAACAGTTCTTATGTAATGTCACACATACAGCCTTAATAACACTTGATTACTCTCCAATGTTTATAAAAACGAAATATGAAAAGAGCTTAATTGCTTTGTAACATAGATTTATATCTGTTCTTACGCAGTTCTTACGAATAATAATTGGTCAGCCTTCTTTAACAGCAATGACTATAAATATTAAGAAAAAACGTTTTGTTTTATTCATTACCGTTATTATGATGATACTACGTACGTATTCATTATTATAAAAAATATAAATCTTATATGAATAATTTGTTTCACCTTGAGGTAATTCGGATTATAATAGCAAAATGAACTTTTTGCGGTCAATTTATGAACCCCTCTACCATCTTTTAAGAGGTGACGCGCTCTATTTGAATTTTGTCGTTAAGTCAAATTAACATATTCTATATTATGTTTCATTTAACATATTATTTATTTGTTTTAGCATAGATTCTTGAATTTTGTATATGATCTAAACATTATGATAGTTATTCATCAATACTGATCAATATAGTTATACAAAACAATATGTTTACTAAGCTTATTTAAACTTGATAAGAGAAAACATAAGGTATGCATTCTGATATTTTCCTGATTTTCAGGATGGACCACATTCCTTACAGTTTGGTATTTCATTTTTGGTGGTTTGCTGCTGGTGCCTGATTTAATAGGAAAACCAAAATGGATACTCAAATACAAAGTTCAGCTGGGGCAAAATCAACCGGTAAAAATATTGCTTACATCAATAACTCGTTGAAGAATTTACATTTTCAAAATATTTCATATTCACAATGTTGGCTTGACTAATATCCCTTTCAGTAAATAATATTAAAAAAAGGCATCGAACATGTCATGAACGCACCCCACCGTTTGCATTTCGTAACACAAAGACAATATTTAAAATAAATTATGCTTATGGATTCTACATGGTTAAGAACCCGCCTACTTTAAATAAATCAAGCTTTAATATCCGTATAAACCATGTGTTATATGTATTTCTTATGTAATTCAACATCTCGTTGCGATTTAAGGTTAACCCATTAAAACTCAAACGTGCTCTGAGAGGAGTTTGTTTCAACATTATCTTCCTCAACCTCGTATTTTTCTACCCTATCCACCTATTACAACAATACATGGGAATGCGGTTCGATCTCGAAAGCCTTCCAACTGTTAAAGAAATCGTTTTGCACTTTTTGGGTTCGGCAGCTACAGGAGAAATATGCTTTTATTATACACACAGGTGGTTACCGTTGCTATTTATAATGACAAGATATATACCTCAATATCAGTTTTTTAGTCTCCCTAAAAGTACGATAAGTTTTTTTCGTCACCTTTTATTTTAAATAGAAATTGCATAAAATATACATTTTTACATAACAACTAAGATCGTGGTCATGTTAATACTAAAGTATGGTCATGATTTTTATTTGTTATGTAAAAAAAAAAGAATATTTCATGTTATTTCTATTACAAATAAAAGTGACCCAAAAATTGATCGTGCTTTTAGGGTGACTCAAAAAAACTGATATTGAGGTCTATATGACATTAATTGAAACATTTTGTGTATAAATAAGACATGTTTGATTATGTTTGATTATTTTTTAAAAGTTTATTTCTCAATTTTACTTTGAGTCAATTGTATATTTATATATAAGACTGTAGCAACTATTATCATTCTAAAACATAAAGGTTATATTTGTTAAGATTGCTGCACCATCCGTGGTTTTACAAGCATATCCATAAACAGCACCATGAGTGGACGGCACCCATTGGTCTCGTAGCGGCATACGCGCATCCGATAGAATACATATTTGGAAATGGCATCGCAGTGCGTATATGATAGATGTGTAAATAAACCTAAATCAATATTTTCTATAACTGATTTTATCAAAATCTATGTTCAATGCTATTTTTATTATTCATGATATATCTGTGATTGATTTGATAGATGATTGCCATTCAGGTATTCATATTTCTAGGCTAACGCTATGCCTGAAATTTCCTTTCTCAAAAGCTGCGAAAGCATAACAACTTCCTTTAAAATTCAAATGTAATTTCGCAAACCAAATTGTTGTGAATATTTCCAACCGAAAATTCAATTCGCCAATATTGCGAAAGACCTCAAATTTATTCTCGCATTTTCTCCGAAATAAATTCGCATTTTGCGAAGATGCGATTCAGATGCGAACGGCTAGCGCGAGCCTAGTATTTTTTTCTTATATTTCAGGTGTTTCTTGGTCCCGTTCTCATGAAATCGCACATCATCACCACGTGGCTCTGGTATTTCGTGGCCATTTCGAGCACCATCCTCACTCATAGTGGTTTTCATCTTCCGCTCATGCCCTCGCCTCAGGCGCATGATTACCACCACCTCAAGTAAGATTTGTAAATAATTAGAGGGCTACACATAAGAGAGAACATAGTGGACGGCACCTTTACGCTCGCCCCCTCCCCGGCGAGCATTTACATGTTATACAAAAAAGGTGTTCGTGTTCCATCCCTTTCAGTTCTTTGTTGACGCCACCCGGTTTCGGTATATTTTCTGGATCTGCGCCTTACAATGTAATTAGCGGGATCGTTGTAATCACTCTTTGCTCATGTGTGGCTAAATACATGACGACTTAAATTGCTCGACTAAAAGAACTAAATTGCTCCGACTGCTGCCGCGGCGTTCAATGTTGAAGAAAGTAATTGTGTTTCAAGTACGATATATCTTGTTCCCCTCCCGCTACCCTCTCCACCCTTCAACCCTTATATAACATATATATAATACCAAACACTAGAGCCCCCCCCCCTCTTTCATCCGTTACCCCTTAATATAAATAAAATACATTTTGTACTTTCTTGGTACCACCAGTCTGGTTCTGTACATATTTCGGCGTCTGATATTGTGCTTAGCGCTATGGTTTTTTCATGATTTCATGCTTGATATAGACTTCTATGTGGCTTGATCCGTAAAGGTTTCTAAATTGTTCCGACTGCTTCCGGTACAATGTGAAAGGAAGTAAATGTTTTTGGAATTATTTCGAAGCATGTTTTGTGGTTATATGGTGATCAAATCAGCGAGTCGTTATACATGTATATTTGCAGTTGCCTTCAACTTGTTTTATTATTCACAGATTCCGCTGGAACTTTGGGTCATTTGGAATTCTTGATAGACTCCATGGAACCGACAAAGAGTTCAGAAGCAGCATCCAGTTTAAGCGTCACCGTAGACTTTTTGGATTGAGACCCATGCATGAGATATACCCAGCGCAGAAAAAAGAGAAATAAAATCGATACGGGTTTCAACGGCCGGAGTGGAACAAAACTGAATTTAACTTATCATGAATTGATTTAAAAGACTTATTTGCTTTTTTAAAAATGGTCTCGTAAAGGTAGTGATTTGAGTTATATGCATGGATATCAAACATTTATATAAGTAAAAAAAGTCATGTACTAAAACGAAATACGGTCTTTTTAAAGTACGTACAGTGATATAAGTGACAATATTGATTCGTGTTAAATTAATATTGAGAAAAGAATATTCAGAAAACAGCAGCTGTTGAAACTGTTCGATTAACGTTTTTGTTTGTATTTTCATTGCTCAATGAACTGGTCATTCTGATAAATCGATTTATAAACACATGATATACAGTCAAATCCATGTCAAGTTGTAGATCTTTTGAAGAGCACTTATAAAGGCGGTCAATATCGCTTTAGATACTTACATGCATGTCGATCAGATCGTTATCTAGTGCATTAAGCATACGAGGTATCCTTGTTTAGTATAATATTTATTGGCCGTAATCTAGTACAAAAGTAGTATTTTTGTACGTGAGTGAAACCAAAAAATAAATCAACCCTATCTTAAGATAACAAAAAAGGAATAAAAGGAGAAAAGAACTCATATTCATTGATCACTTATGGGATTACTTTTAACTGGAAGCAAGATATTGACCTATATCCTTTCAATCAAAAAATAATCAAGAAAAAATTGTCAAGCCTTTGATATCGGATGAAAACCATTTGAATATTTGATTTCATACAAATTCATACTTCTATATTCGGAGTTATACTACTACATTTATCGTCTGCAATGATGATTCTAATAAAAACAATATATGAGCCGATATACCAGTTATGCAATGGAAATGCGGCATTGCTCAATCTCTTCGGTAAGATCCATTTTCCATTGCGGATACACCATAGGAAATAGTTGAAAATGGTTAAGGCATATTTCACTTTAATTATAAAATACGAAATAATGATTCAATAATGAACGAGGGCACTCAACGGTTTATTCGGGTAAATGTCTATTCTTTTCACATGGTTTGCTTGCTTGCAAAACACCCGAACAGAATAAACATGAAAAATATTTCATAAAGTTTCCTTGCAATTTTTTTCGGAATAAACATTTAAAGGATTTTTCCTTTTTCAGAAAAAAATACCAGAAATGAAAGAAATGAAACTAACAAAACTATGAAATACACTGGCTTTTCCTATTTCAGAATAAAAAAAAAACACCCGAATAAAGAAATGAAAAACCCTTATAATGCGCACCAGCTTTCATATATGAAATCACCAGAATAAAGGGAAACTTGACAGGCGTGCTACGGCTAATTTATTTATCAGATTAAAGGCGCGCGCCCATTTAAGCGAGAGCGAGACAGAGAGCGAGATTTTCTGTGCCTCTATATCTTATGAATGAGCTAGCCCGAATAATCGAGGGCGAGTGCAACAGACACTCGCTCTCGTTTTTCCTCTCGCTGGTGTTTGTGCTTTGGAATTTGAACTGAATGAGTTTATTTTAACGGATCCCTCTTGATCGATAGATTGATAGATAGAATAACAGATCGAACAACTTAAAATCATGGATAGATAAATACAACTGTAGCAAATTAAATATATACGTAAAAATACACTTCCAGGGCTCGAAACTGTGATAGGGGCGAGAAGTGTCGTCATTAACGTCATCTTTATTCTTGTAGCAAATAAATATTTTTTAAATCTTAATTCTGGTAGGAATCTTAATTCTTGTAGATTCTTAATTCTGGTAGGAATCTTAATTCTTGTAAAAGTTTCTTTATTCTGGTAGGAGATATGTTAATTCTTGTAGAACATTTTAATCTCAAAATTTAAGGTTTATTCTTGTAGGAAAGCCTCTGAAAAGTTCCTTGTAACATTAAAAATGTTCAACTTGCTTCCAAAAAAAGAATAAACATTTTCATACAAAAATAAATAATTGCCAATGTACGATGTTTTTAGATAGTTGCCTACATGATTTAGGCCACTTCTAATAGTGTTGACCAAAAACATCCGTTGAGTGCTCCTCAATGAAGGGTGCGCATTAAGATAGAGTCTACATGTAAGTTAAACCCCTGTTCAATTGCACATGGCTAATATGAATTTCGGTGTAATTTGAACTGTTTTCTCACCCCTACGGGAAAATTCCACAGTTATATTTTGCTTCATTTTACTCGGTTAATTTGAAGTTCGGCTTAATTGAAATCAATTTTTCGGTTCCGAGCACTTCAAACTATCCGTGGTGCATTGTACGTTATATAAATAATGAATGATTTTGCTCTAATTTATAAATAAGTTTGTGTACCGTTCATCATTCATAGAAATATTTATCACATAATTTAACTTATGAATACCAGGCTGGGTTGCCTTTCTCATCGTCTGGTATTTCCTTCTAAGTGGCGTTCTGCTATACGCGGACATTACAGGCAAACCTAAATGGATGCTCAGATACAAGGTTCAGGATGGACAGAATCCCCCGGTAGGTACCTGAAGATATTTTGAGGGCTTGGCCACATGTAGCGCCTTTTTGAGCTTTTTTTCTTTAACAAACCATGTTTTACCTATATTTCTTATGGGAGAGTCAAAGTCCTAATAGTTTAGTAATTTGTTATAACATTTAGTATTAAAACTATTCGAATTATTTATTAAAAGGACAAGGTGATGTATTGTTTATACGAGAAAATTGTTTCAAGGGCGCACAATTCAACCACAAAATATTCAAATATATCGCAACAGTATCTTTATGTTTAAATGTATATGGTACCGTTACCAGCCCCAAATCATACACAAGTTCATTATACCAGATAATCTGGAAGGTATTTTAATTATCCATTTTTTTATAATATACATGTACTAGCTGTATATGTCAACCAAGTCGTTTCAAGAACCTCGCTCACCAACTTAATTTAAACCTTATACAGGTTCCTAGGCCGCATTAGAAATGTACAATATTTTGATTATTAGTACCTCGTCCTCGTTCTATACTGAAAAGTATGGCATCTCCATTGCTCCGATTTCAGATTGATATGAGTAAGTTAAGGCGCGCAGTCAAAACGGTGTGCTTCAACGTGATATTCCTCAACCTCACGATGTTCTATCCTCTTCACATCTTCCAAAAGTACATGGGGTTGCGTTACCAGCTGAGTGATCTGCCTTCCTTGTTTGAGATTGTTGTTGAGTTAGCTGTTTATGGAATTCTGCAGGAGATTGTCTTCTATTATTCACATAGGTAAATCGATGTATTTGAACTCGATATCAATCATTAATATAGCAAATATTGAAACCTGCGTTGATGTGTTTAATAAAAATAGCTTTTAAATACGCATTTCGGAGTACTTCCAAAGCAATCCCTGATATGTGTATCACAAGACTTTTTTGACGTTGAAAGTAGAAGGTTCACAATCGTAATGACATTGCTATGCTTGTAGACTGTTTCACCATCCATATATCTACAAACACATCCACAAACAACATCACGAATGGACGGCACCCATCGGTCTTATTGCGACATACGCGCATCCGGTCGAGTATATGACTGGAAATGGCATGTCGGTATGAATCTGTCATATACGAGTTCATAGAAGTCTATTTATTTCATGAAATAAAACTTGTTTCTAACCATATTGTATCTAAATGTACACAATGCAAGACTGTTTAAAAATGGCAGTATGTTGTTCATGAGCTTTCACATACCAATAATGTCAATGAGTCCCTAAAGTGTTCCGGGCTTTGATCGATAATAAGTTCCTTTTTAACGAATAAACTCTAAAGTAATTATATCTACAGTATTTAATTGTCTTAAATGGTACATTCATTACCTCGTATATCAAGTAAACACTACAAGAGAACATTTGTTTATCTTCCTTTTTCTCAGGTTTTCCTCGGTCCCATTCTCATGCGTTCACACGTCTTCACGATCTGGATTTGGTATTTCATTGCTGCCACGGTAACCATTATTCATCACAGTGGTTACCACTTGCCGTTGCTACCCTCACCGCAGTACCATGACTACCATCATATGAAGTAAGTAGCAATTCGAGGACGTTTCCACTTTTTGAGACGTCTCAAAAAGTGAAAACGTCCTCGACCTGATTATATTCAAGGCTTACCATACAATTTTATCAATATTTCATTATCTAAGGTCACCTGCTGTTTGTCGAAATGTCTTATCATTTTCGGTATTACTTTCCAATGTCATGCATAGAACTACAATCAAAATCTGGATGTGTGTAATAAACTTTTTAAAAGCTCAAATTGATTATATGCTGTGTATTGAACGGTATTGAGTCCATCCAAGTTAAACCTACTTGTATATGGTTTAATTATACCAGCCATAATTGTTTTTTTTTTGTTTGACCTAGGAAAAATATTCGGTCTCATACGATCGATTCATAATGTTTTTTTTTAATAATTTTACTTTTTTTTAAAAACTGCTAATAGGTTTCGTTGGAATTTCGGCACGCTCGGGATTCTTGATAAACTACACGGAACAGACAAGGAGTTCCGTGACAGTGTGTATTCGAAACGCCATCGGACGTTATGGGAACTGACACCTATTCACGAGAAATACCCGGATCAAAATAATAATGATAAAAAGAAGTCATATTAGAGTTGTTTGAGAACAGGACTGTACAGTTGAAATGGATATCTTAAACATGATGGTTCCGCTGTGAAATTGATTTTCGCAAATTAAGAAATAATAATCATTAAGTTAACGATTATGTATTCCACACTTTGCATCGATTCTAGTCAAAGAAACAATTTAACTAAACTCGAATTATTATACATTCTTTACATTAAAGACAAAGTTTAGAAATTGCCTTTATTGTAAACGAAGTACGTATCACAATCATGAAATACAAGAGCTAGGAGTAAAATTATTCAAATGCGCAAAACTCGCTTAATTCAACTGCATTTGGTATTGCACCTAGATTAAAGTAAGTTATCCATTGATTTTGTGAGTGACATTGCAAAGTTCAACATGATCCCTAGGAATTATATCAATTGATACTTTTGAATTCAGATGAAGTTTACGATGATAGATTGCAGGTGATCGCAGGATATCAGACTTTTGAAATAGTATTTTGCACATCAATATCCTAAATTTTGACCTTTTTTTAAAGATTCGTCGAAAATCAAATATATTGCTATCATTACATTCAGCAAATGTTGCAGCAAAATCTTGCATCGCCTGACGTGACAACGGATTGAGATTTCGAACGATCGAGGTATCATATCAAACCGTCACTGTGGCAACAATTTTAAAGACGTTTGCCCGACGTCTTGTTAAAACGTCCTTCGATTCACTACGTCGTGTTGACGTTTCTGTAAGGCCGCGTTCACGCATAAATAAGCTTAACTTCAACAGCAAAACTTTATATATAACAATGATTGCTTTCTAGATTTGATGCATGTTTCACTCTGAAGTATCTTTTAAGCTTATATGCTCTTATAGTTTGGTACGAACGTTTTCTGTGAATACACAGTTTTTGCCAAATAATTTCGCTTGTAAAATATAAATTTTGAACTAATTTTGCATTGAATCAAACGCGACATATAAATGCATTTGATTATTTATTGCTAATACAGGCACATAATGTATACGATATCAAGTGATCTGTTCTTATCATATATTTACAAACTAACAAAAATATAAATAACAATTTAAGTAAGTTTTGATATCAATTAAATACTTTGTTAGTAACATCTATCTGAACAATGCCATTGTTGAATCAAGTTTTATATAAAAAACATTTTATATTATATACAAATTGGTGAAACGTCGAATAATAAAATACTATGTTGCATTTGAAATGTTAAACTGGCCATATTCGTCAAAGCACCGTGGTAACAACGTCCTTCCGTAAACCTTAGTCACGACAATGAAATATGGATTTAACATCTTTAAAAGCAGTACACGTACGCAAGAGATATAGCTTTTTTTAATCATATTTATTGACAAACATGGTTCACATGTGTACTAGTCTTACCGAGACAAAGTGGGGCGGACCAACACTCGCTCCTTACATACCCCCCCCCCCCCCCCCCCCCCCCCGC
>LQRL01059507.1:0-14368 GCA_001703475.1 Hydroides elegans
ATTGATTTAGCGAACGACTTTGCTGATTTTTCTGATTACTGCAATGTGTCTAACAGACATGTCGCTGACTCACGTTTAGGTCACTTCTACCCATACTTACTTTTACCCATACTTATGGCAGCGTCACGACAACACCTTTCGTCTGCCCTTTGCTCTCTTGATAGAGTTGCCCATCATGTACATGTGTCTAGTGGAGGATGTATTCGCTATTGTATCCGGGAATAAAGGCAAATACTGGGTATTTTGTGATATCAATATAATCACTGTTGTCGTTTATTATGGTCATTCTTTTCGATGATATACATTGATGTCAACATATTACTGTTGGACGTCTTTGCAACGTTCATACGTTCCTGTTTGTTATTCCGTATGTATCGCTTAACCGTGACCTTGCATGCCCTTTTAGTTGTACTTGTCGCCAGATGGCGCAAATCATTTGCCTTGTTTGTTTGCGTCGTGGTGCCTATGGTATTAATTGATCACCAATGCGTTATTGCTGAATCCTTGGCGATTCAATATAGCAAATTAAAGGGTCAAATATACGATGTATGGTGGGCAGTGGTTACATTGACTATGGTGGGCTATGGCGATATGAGTCCGAAAAAGGAAGTTGCAATAATGAATGTTATAAGTTTCATTAGGGCAACAATCACAATTGTGACATCATATCTACTGAATATGATGTTCGCGATAGAATCTAGATCGGCTGAATGTCTTGATGGGAAGAAACAGTGCACTATGAAATTACTGACGGCATAATTAGCAGTGCGGGATATCTATTCTAATACAATTTACTGTCTTCGATGGTAGGCTTATGATTGCCAACATGCATGTTACGTTCATTTAAATATCACTTTCTGTCATTAATGACATTCATGTGATAGAATGAAATAATGTTTTATTACAGAAAGTGACCACTTTATCACAAGAAGTGGAATGTTGGATCGGTTATGTTTATAATTTGTACATTGTTTTAAATTGAATAAAGATGTTGGTGTTAACTTAAAATTTGCTAATTAAATGTTAAATTAATTCATGTCTACTTATCACTTGGAGTTCGATAACTTTATTTAATTCAATTGATCACTATATTATATGGAGCATTATCTGTAAATTAGTCAGTTGACTAACAATGCACTGAATGATATCATTCAAACATAGTTTAAAATTTTTGCTTGAATAGCGCATTATCCAAGCCAAGTGTCATTGAGTTTTAAGCAGTGTATAATTTATCTTATTTTGAGTTTATCTTGACATTTTATTGAGTTAATCATTGTCAAATCTTGGTATATAATAAGAATAAATTTATTTAATGCATTACACCTATACACAAGCTTTTATTGTATATAAGTCAAATCGGAATCCTGATTTTTGATCATGAATATTTTGTTTGTTTCCTTTCTCAGACGCGTTGACATAGACCTCATTTCAATACAAAGTTTCATAATTGAACAATGCTCCATACATGTGCCCCAATGGGACGGTATGACATATGGATTTTCCTTTTTCAAAATCGCTTATAATTAATTTATACTGTTTATTTGAATGATTAATATAAACTCACTGTGCGTAAATCAGTATTTCTTTTTTTTTGTGAATGTAAACTAGTGAGTAATTGTTATAATGAATTTGGCACTGTTTTACTCAACACCTGAAAAATGCTAATGCTGACAACAACTTAAGAACAATCGATTTTGATCATATGGATAGATTCAGATGTTGATAAGCATGCTTAATCATCCTTTGGTTTAAATGATGACTGATTAATTATGATATGATTAACAATCTATAACTATGAGTTATAGAGTACTATGATTTTGTGTTTATAAAACGATAATTATTCATCTATAAATAAATTGGTCGCATGCTTAGTCATATGTTTCAATTGCATACCGCTCAAAATTGTGAATGTATATTTGAATTTGCAATTAGGATATGTTAACACTTCACATGGTTTCATTTGATATACAATTATTTTTTTTTGTATTGTGAATTGATCTCATTAAATCGAAAATAAATAAAATCAATTATCAAAGCGCATGTAGCAGTAGGGGAGAGCGGGGCACGTTGTGCCACCCCCCTTATCTCGTAATCCACTTATGAATGTTTTTGGTGTTAATTATCAATAAAAGGGCATTTTCATTCAGTACATCCCCAGTAAAAAATAAGCTCCAATCGGGACCAAAGATTTTGTCAGCATGAATTTTTCATTTTTACATACCAAAAGCCAGTTTGGGGTTTTGATTTATATAATTACTGTTTTCCAAGAAAATATTAAGGAGATCATTTTTGGTGGATAAATGCCATCACGTCGTACTAATTTATCATCATACAAAGTTTAATTAACCTTACTCTTATAAAACCAGAGGAGCGTTCGGATTAGCTGCTTAGGGTGACAGCGGGGCACGATGTGCCTATCATGAATGGGGCATGCTGTGTCACTGTTATTTTCAATTATTGTTCAATTTAAAATGAAAATGCTGTTAAAATTGAATTTTAAATTAATTTTTTTGATGTACGAATGGAATCCAGCATTTTAATTTCCATAAAACATAATTATAAAAAAACTCCAAAACTTGCACACATATTTGGTGTGGATGTTTGTTGATGAGTAGAAAGTAATTGATGTGACTGGAAATAAAGTGAATATGTGCATACACTTTATCTAAAACGTCAGATAATATTATTTTCGTGTATGATTCACGCCAATTTGTAAAAATAATCGAGTGGCGCATCCTCTGTCATGTTATGGCACATCGTGCCCCACCTAGTGGCACAACGTGCCCCATAGGTGGGGTACGTTGTGCCATTTTTTTCCAAATTTTTGAGACGTGAATAATGTTACACTGATAAAGGAATGTCGTTTATTTCTGGTACATATATTAGAATTGAGGTTACCCTATAATATTAATATGATTTAGTTGGGTAACTAACGTCACAGTCTGAGTATGAGGAGAAAATGTTAAAAAATGGCACAACGTACCCCGCTCTCCCCTATATTGTAATAAACAAATGTTTTTGATAAAACAAAACGTTGCAATAGCATATCAATTCAGTCATTTTATATCATAGTGCCATAGTCGACAAGTAGGCCAAACACTTTATCCCATGGTATCTTATTGCATAGGGCCTTCCCTTTCCCAACACCATTTGTCATCATTGGAAGGACTTCTTGAGATTTATCAATACCATATTTTTCTAATAGGGGCACTGCTTGATTATTATTTTCCGCTGGAATAAAAATATCAAGCTGATGACCTTCCAATTTGAAATCAGCGATAAGATTGTGAAGTAGCTTTTCAGCAATAGAAGCATCATCAGCAATCAGAGGACAGATGTTGTTCCAAGAGCCATCTGAATATCGGATACATCCATAACCAATACATTTTCCGTCACGGATAGCTATCTTACTTCGTCGTAAAGGTGGTTTGATAAGTGCCATGCGAAGAAGATCTGAACGATCAATGCTATGAAATTGTTGATCATATGCTTTGATCAATTCAAAGTTGTTTTCATTAACTGTTTCAATCGTGAGTTCCTCTGGCAGTTTCAAAATA
Organism: Hydroides elegans; assembly: GCA_001703475.1. Taxonomy (NCBI): domain Eukaryota; kingdom Metazoa; phylum Annelida; class Polychaeta; order Sabellida; family Serpulidae; genus Hydroides; species Hydroides elegans. The sequence goes on from LQRL01059507.1 coordinate 3,558, forward strand.
GTTTTTGGGATCTTAGCAGTTCCTGTTTATTATGAAACTAAAATGTATAAATATAAGAATATATATATATATATATATACTATTATTCCCTTCCCCTCGCAATATTCAATATTCATTTATTGCAAGGTATAGATAAGATTCATGCTAGAAACAAAGTATACCTGGTGAATAATGATTAAGTGGTTATGAGTGTATTGATTGTATTATGTATCAATCATTGTTACAAACTATTGTTGCAACTAAAGCAAATTAAAAAAAAATAATTTAAAAAAATATGTTTACCTAAGTAACGATGACTTGTACGAAAGGTTTGAAATCCAAACCGCGTATATATCCGGTCCAATCCCGGATCAGCGTAACAAATGCAAAATGTGTCTCTGAGATACAGCTTTTCGGCTCTTAATAATCGATATCCTACTCTTTTTCCTCTGTATGGCTTGTCAGTTGTAAACCATCCAATATGCGTATATTGGCCTCCCCAATCGGATGACTTTATCATAGCTGTAACATATCAAATGTATGTATTTGACATTGTCATTTTTTATCAAGATATTACTTAACAGTCTGATGCATTTTTTGTCATATTTTCCAAATGCTTGTGAACATTCTAAATGATATAATTTGTGGCAAAATAAAATTACATATATCAAACAATTCTATATAGTGTAGTTAATAACCAGATATAACAAAAATTCTATATATTGTGGTAAATTATGACACATACCTATAAGAGAGCATACCTAATCAAACTTACAAACGATTTGGTCAGGCTTGTCCGATAGGAACGCGCCACGAAAGTCGCTGGGGCGCACATCATAGAAGTCCAGTATATCTTGATACGATATTCCCCATTCCATGATTCGATGAACTTCTTTAAGGTCGTTCTTTGTTATCTGCCGTATAGTGACATTAACATCTGCAATTCACAAACCATGAGAATGTGCTTCGTTTCTTTTCAAATTTTATCAAGACAAGTAACATTTCATTGTTGAAATAACTCTATAAAATTAATTACTTTAATCAATCTTTCGCTTTTAAGTACAGAACTTACTATAATAAATCAAACTAAAAATACAAACCATATTATATATTGTATATTTAAACTTAAGAGCAACCATAAAGTTTACCTTTGGAAATGTTTTCCATAGCGCTTTAAAATTATCAGAAAAAAAACAGGAACACAAACAAATCAACAATATATTTTAAATCCCTTAAATCAATTTAGTCTCTTTGAAGAAACGATACACTTCTCTGGTCTGTGAGCAAAATATTTGAAGGTGTAACAATTAAGTAAAAATCTATCTAAGAGTAGAATGATTTATTCAAAACGATGTCTAGTTTGAAATTGTTTGACAATGACACAATGCTTATAATTTAGACTCATTTAGTAAATATGTTAGAGTTAAATCTATATTGAAAATATGTTTCAAAACATTGAATGAGGACCAACCATCAAAACGTTTGAACATTTGAATGGGCTGTTTTTGGGTATAACACTTTAAATACAAAGATCCTATCCTCAAAGAACATGTGTTTTATGTTACTGAGTATAATAACAAACCATCATTTTAAGATAAATGTACATGCTAAATTCATTGTTTACAATAGAAGTATGATTCCTTCACATAAATGTACACAATGAACAGCATATTTTTGTGCTATGTGCATTGTCTTCAGTGGATTTGAATGAATATTTATGTGTATCTACTTTGATGTTTTGTGAGATTATAAAACAAAACAATGGGCATAATCGATTTATTGAAGTAGCGAAAGGTTTCCGTGTTCCTATATTTGTTTTGTTCAAAATGAAAGAAATTCGTTCAAATATAAACACAATAAACAACATATTGTTTTTAGATTCGCACTGTTTTCAATGAATTCAAATAAACCTTTTTGTGTTTCTACTTTGTTGTTTTGTGTTAGGCATAATCAAATTGATGTATATGTCGTAGTCAATCTGTGAAAACCGCGTATGTTGACATTCGCTAATTTTTTCAGTCAATGTCAACATACGCTGTAATTTTTCGGGACAAATTTCAGCGTATGTTGACAATGCCTGGAATTTTTAGGCATTGTTGACATTCGCTGAGTGAACCAGCGAATGTTGACATTGACTGAAAAATTCAGCGAATGTCAACACACGCGGTTTTCACAGATTGACTACGACATATACATAAAACAAGCATTTATAACTTGACTATAATATTCATCCATAATTATAGAAAATTATTACTTTCCTAATCTTATTTCTAATTTCTACTTTTCTCATCTAATCCTAAATAATTTACATAGTTTTTTGTCTACTATAAGTATCACGTATGCACTTTTGTATATGTTAAATATAAATATGTGGATTAGCTAGTGTTAAATTATTGTCACTTTATATGACATTGAAAAAATATTTTCACATTATATGCAATATAATATGTCATTTGGACATTCATATTATTCTTATTGAATATCTAAAAATTACATGTTTTTTCATTTAACAAGTATACTTAAGGACAACAAAGATGCACCATTTATTCATTTTGTATTTTAATAAATCAATTTATTCTAGCCAAATGTTAATTAAATTTGTCAAGTATATTTAACGGAGTGTCAAAAACTATACCATTTATTGATTTGTCAATACTCTGTACCAAAGTATCAATACTCGATCAAATGTGATATATACTATTTAGGGCCCTATGGTCATATAGGTTTTGTCTATGGCGACGAAAATTATGACGATGTATAGTTTAAAAAGGAAAAAGTCAAGTCAAGAATAAAATTTATGGCGACCTAAGATTAAAGATGCGACAGTTTTTCGAATTTGAAAGGGAACAAGCTATAGGCATGTTTATGGGTGGAACCTCACACAATGTTGTTGCAAGGCATTTTAACGTCCATCGGACAATAGTTTAACGTCTAGTGAAAAAACAGAAGAAACCAGATTCACCCGCGATCGTCCCTATTCCGGTAGGCTGCGAGTAATGAAACCTATTCAGGATGGCGAATTTCGCCCCACATACACAAGCGCCAAAACGGGTTTACGACGTTTGCGCGAAAATTAGATTCCGCTACAAAGAGCCTTCGTTGGTCCCGTACGTGACAACCGAATACAGCGCTTACAGCTCCAGCGGGCCTAAAAAAATACACTGGAGAATCCTGGTCTAATAATAACTGAGGCGAGGGTACGATGAGCTTTTTGTTATAATATATGTAAATAATTAGATACTATAACCTCTACTAAATATGTTATGATTAATACAATTATTCAGTAGTATATACTAATGGGCAAACTATATAGGATGCATTATCATTTGATAAACAAACTTCAAATGCGAATGATTAATAAGTTACCTCTTTGATATATTATATCTATTATTAATAATTATAGCACATTTATATTATGCATGGTACAAAAGTTTATCCCGGACACATTGTACCATCACATTCGAATGATAGCAGTTATTGTGCAATACAATAATTTACCCTGACCGTTTCTCTCTATGTTCATTATACCTTATTTTGTAGATCCATTTTTGAAATTAAGGAGGTTGGATGACACAAACACGATGAGGATTTATATTTTACACGCATTTTGAATTAACTATTAATAAAGTTATTGACATAAATAAGTAAGAACAAATTAATTATATATAAATGTTTAATCAGTTAGTGATTAAAACTGTTGATAAAATGGCTTGCTTGTTTTTGTTCAAACTGAACTGTAATATTACGCCATTATGCATTCTAGGCTAATAATTATATTATTATGAGTATTCCATACCTTGCAGTAAGAAATCTATTCGTAGTATACCAACCAAATATGTTTCAAAAGAACAATTTGTGCATGTAAATTGATACTAAGCAGCAATATTGATTCCAACAAGCAAGACCCTTCAGTTAAAACTGACAATGACATATTCATGCATATGATAAATATATTTTATTACTTTCACGTAATAAGAATTGACACTTTATTCTTATACCAATTTGTCATTTTTTTTAGTTTGTACCAATTTGAAACAAAGCTGGTGCATCATTGACGGACTTTAAAATTATCAAGCAAAAAAGTTCAATAAATTTAGTGCATTCTTGATTCCCGTATTGTGCCACTTGTTGGTGGTTATTTACATCAATTAAATTAATTGCTTGGCAATTAGCCGGATTCCTGCGATAACTGCTAGATCCCATATGAGATCATAAAGAGCATCATAGAACACTCTCTTCTGATTAACCTAATACAAATTGAAAACGGGAGGCGCTCGCTTGTTTAACTATCAAGCTTCATCAAAAAGTGGAACTGCGATTCTGATGCACTCTAAGCAACAAACATTGCTTTTGATAAAATACATTAAAAGACATTTCTATTCCGAAAAGCATATGCGCGTGAGGTCTGTATCATTATGTAGAGTGTGACGCACTCGGTTCTATTCAATCCCGATATTCAACGATATAAGATATAAGCGACTCGTGATTTTCTGCCAAAATAACAATCTAGATCAGAGCTTAATTTTGTCCTGGTCTACACATATATTTCATTAACATTAATCTAATGCGAGTGTCGGGTGAATTTGTTCATAGTATATGATGCATAACGTTCCACCGAAACGTTTAATCGTCTGTTTCCACACATATAGATTACGCTGCAATGTTATGAAATATGTTTAAAATCAAGTCCCAATATGAAACCACAATGTGAGAACCAATATACGCTAAGCAAACACCAGTATAAACCTTTGGTGGAAACCTAAAAAATACTTATTTTTTTATAGCCATTACCTTGATCATATGTAATTAAATTAAATAGGATTCGACCAAACATACTGATTCTTTTATAACGTGTTTTATATTAACTATTTTCAAACTAAAAAACGCCAATTTTACATATAACTAAATAAATTGTTAAACTATTTAGCACATCACCTTAGTCATATATTATATAGTTTTACAACAACACAATGGTGATCAATGTTAGATTGTATCATTTTTAACCATATATTTATTAATTCGTTTTTTATATGTTTGTTGTTTAAACTGCCTTTAATCAACAATGGAGGATGTTATAAATAAATTTTGTGTTCATTAGACTATTGTCTTTCATCTATATATTAATAAGACTATTAAGCTATTGGTTTTCAGTGTGTAAACGTTACCGTGTTGAGTCTATATCCAACGTCGCAATTGTAGAATATCTAAATCTACGCATTTATTTCTTCTCACATAAATGTTGTAAAGCACATTAACTCAGTTAAATTATATTATAGTTCTAAGGCCGTAAAGTAGGCCAAACATTTTATCTAAGGGTATTGCATCACATAGGGCTTTTCCTTTCTCAATATCAGTGGACATCTTTGTAATAACTTTGTGAAGATGGCAAATTCCCAAATTCTGTAGGTTCTAATACCACGGTCTCTCTTACAACCATGCTCTATCTAACTCATGTTGTGGTAATATCTTGCAAAGGCCTAATTCATTTCGCTTAAATACTTGGTTAGTCAGACTAGGGGTATTTCTTTATTTTCAGCGACATTTTAGCGAGTGTTTATTAAAAGCAGTCGTTTCCTAGCACATCAAAACGTTTACCCTTTGAACCCTTAAATGGTTTGTCGCTATATATGATTTCGCATCCAGAACACTTTAACACTTCACATTGTTTCATTTAATTTACAATCGTGACATTTGCCATAATGCAAGGTGACATCATTAAGTAGAACATTTAAAAATCATTAACTCGCATATAGCAGTACATTTTAATTTTAATTGTTTTTTTTTCCAATTCTTGCACTGACATATCGAGTCATTTTATATTATAGTGCCATAGGCGAAAAGTAGGCCAAATATTTTATCCCATGGTATCTTGTCGCATAGAGCCTTCCCCTTCTCAACATCAGTGGACATCATTGGAATGACTTCTCGAAGCGTATCAATTCCATACCTTTCCAATAAGGGCACTGCTTGATGACTATTTTCCCCTGGAATACAGATATCGAGCAGCTGACCTTCCAATTTGAACTAAGTGATAAGTTCTCGAAGTATTATTTCAGCAATATATTCATCTTCAGCCACCAGAGGACATATTTTATTACAAGAGTCATCTGAATATCGGATACACCCATAACCAATACATTTTCCGTCGCTTATGGCTATTTTGGCACGTCGAAAGGGCGGTTTAATGAGTGCCATACGTAGGATATCTGATCTATCGATGCTATGAAATTCCTTATCATAGGTTTTGATCAATTCAAAGTTGTCTTGCTTAACTGTTTCGATCGTGATTCCTTCACGCGGTTTCACAATAATTTTGGGGATCATAGCAGTTCCTGTAAATAACAAATAAAAATCAATAAACATTTTCTATATATAATATACAATAGTCCCCTCTCGCGATATAATTTAATGCATGCTATAGTGAAAACTGTTTTGAACCGAGGAATTAATGGCATAAAATGATTAAGCCGTAAAAGTTGAATAAATTCTATCAGTTATGTAATATTGTAAGAATCTAATGTTGCAACTAATGACAATAACCATTTGGGAAACGAAACACAATTTCAAATATATGTATCGTATAATGCTACTATATTACAACAACTCTACCTTTTTATATGTACATTGCGCCCATTTAAACTTAAACATGTGTCAGTTACATTGCATCTTTACACTGATAATGATCATACTGAGATTACCTAAGTAGCGATAACTGGTACGAAAGTTCTGAAATCCAAATCGCGGATATATTCTGTCCAATCCAGGATAAGCATTGCAAATGCCAAGAGTGTCGCCGAGATACATCTGTTCGGCTATTGATAATCTATATCCTACTCCTTTTCCTCGGTACGGCTTGTCAGTTATATACCAAGCTAAATATGTATATTGGTCTCCCCAATTGGATGACTTTATGATAGCTGTGAAATATCATTCATTCATTTTTTTCATTTATATCAATATATAAGTCAACAGACTTATGCCTTTTAATTAAAACAAACAATTAATTGTTTATGTCATAGAATCGAGAATATTCTGAGTGATATTATTTGTGAAAGCATAAGACATATCAAAAACATCATCTTAAAATAACATGTGGGATATTAAGGACACATACTAAGTCCGAATCAGACTTACATACGATTTGGTCAGGCTTGCTCGATAGGAACGCACCACGAAAGTCTTGGGGACGCAAATCATAGAGGTCGACTATATCTTGATACGATATTCCCCATTCCATGAGGATTCGATGAACCTCTTTAAGGTCTTCCTGTGTGAGCTGCCGTATTGTGACATTAACATCTGTATAACATAAATCATAAGAATGATATGTGTTTGTTATGAATGTAGTACTAACCAATATCACTAAAACCAAAGCCTGTACATAACGTTGTCTACGATGTTAAAAATATATGGTAAATCCCTTAATCTTTTTCTTTATTTACCGTTAACAAGTAAACTACACTACTAGTTATATTTTTCATTGTTTATATTTATAGTTAATGTATCCTGAACCTTTGGAACTGTAATCCATGTCGATAATTGTAAGACCAACAGAACAATCAAATATATAATCACAGCATATATCTGTAATTTATATATCAAACTTTTCTGTATATTTTGATGATCTGCATTAAACACTCTCTTACTGCAGTGTTTTCATATCTTGTCGAGGCCCAACAATAAACCATAGCTCAATAGCATGGCGTATAAAGACATATGTCACACGGATGTTTTATCTTCTTTTACATGGCTTCAGTAGGATATAAATACATCAAATATCAAAAGAAAACTTATAGAATGTCGAACTTCAAACACTGCTTTATAATACAGTAATATGCTGCATCATGTGTTTACGCTTTTTAGAAATATAGATGAAACGTATTACACTATATTACAAATCTATATTTACAATGAAGTATGTACAACAGATGACGCTTAGAATATTAAACCACACCGCTTCAGATGAAAGTGTATAATATGCCGATTACTTTATGATGGCTATCGATTTCTCTATAACGATTTTTTTAATGCATGGCCAGATGCATGACTTTTTAATTTGTTTAAACAACCATCACGACTACTTACACTATATTTTCTATATTCAACAACATGTGATCCGTAATGAACATTTACACAACAACAAATAAACATGGTAAATTTGAGATATTCAGCCAAATGTATACATTTTTGAAAAGATACTGCATATGTGAGGACCATGTGCCCTGAATTTATTTTCATATGGTTTTGGCGCCGAAACTTACTTTAGTATTTTGTCTCTGTTGAGTCTTCCTTTTCTCAAAGTATATATAATTATAACAATTTCCGTTATAATTTCTCATTCTACCTCAAAATTAAGATCGCAAAGCAAATTATATGCGTTTACCAGGCGCGTATTTTGTACATCGAAGCAATAGAGGACCTCTTTGTTTCGCATTATATACTAGTTGTAGAAATCTACCATAAATTTTTTTCAGAAATTAGCTGCCACTAACACACTAATTCGCTAATTATTTCATTTATTACCGACACCTGTTGCATATAACTTGGGAACCAATATTCGTTGTATTTATATTTTTGCGATCATTTTCAGAACTTTCTTAATGCTAACGTGTCGGAATCATTATTTGAGTAAAAAGCGAGGTCACATGTATCATTAGACCTTTTACTGGTGTCGCCGCAGGAATTCTGAAGGCAAGCATCTACACCAGGCTCCACTAAAAGGTTTCCTCACGCACACGTGGCCGGCTTTCTATGAGCTCGTAACTCACTGCGGCACATCACAGGTTAAAAGAAGTACAAGAGGGTTTGTTCAGTGGACCTGAAGCATTCAAACACTATTACTGGGCACATGTAGCAATTGCGGAGAACGCTGGAACGCCCTTACGGTCTAAAGGTCAATGCAGTCGTTCATGGCATGGCTCTTTTATGTCTGTTAATTCTACATACCCCGCTTTTGGGCATTTCAACTTTCTACGTCGGTGGGTTCTACTGCGCTTGCATGTGGTTTATTGGTGTCATTTTTGTGTTTTATAGGTGTCTTCCTAGTTGAGATCCACCGCAATGCGGCCCCATACCAGCAGCGTCGACTATAAGCCGGAACTGGTATTTATATGAATCTCAACAAAAATTCTCGACGTAAGAGTACACGTATGTCACAAATAGAACGGGCTGGTACGGTCAAAGACCCGACATATGCCATATTGCATCAATCGCGGGAATGGGTTTAAAGGAACATCCCGCGATGATTAAACAGAAACAGATGAAATGACAGTTCCACATTTAAATGAATATACTTTAGGGGGCTGTTTAAAGATCCTACTACAGGTCAAGTTTCAAAACGGGAAAACTTGGTCCTGGAAAAAGATACAAAACACGACTAGCTGGGTACAACACGACTAGCTGGGTACAGTCGAGGAAATCACTCTGGAGTGGAATCTTTAAAGAAGGTTAATGAAAAAAGACCTTCTCAGTCGGAGGGACATAACACGCTAGGTATCTTTCTTTCACACATAAGGAAAGCAATAGGCAATTTCATATCCTTCCAAGAATACAAAACAAATGCGTATGAGTACAAGGTTCACATGAATAAGGTTTTTGTCAATGAAATGTTTACAGTAAAATGAAATATTATGCGTATTTTATAATTGACTTGAAATCTATCATTAAATCTATCATTAAATAAGTGCAATATTCATGATTGGCATTTTAATTCCAATGTGAACACTTAGGTCAAAATTACAATGTCTATAAAATAATAAAACATATACTGAATTGTATCGTTATTCTGATTTGTACTCATGTAAGTTTGTATCGCAAATAAGGAAGCCATATATAAAACATCGTTGAAACGGCACTTTGATTTTTTAATAGTTCTCTATATAAATTATAATCAATAAATATATAAACACATAATTCGGATGGGGAGATTTATCGAGCCTTATATTCTAAGTTACTACCTATTCAAGAATAATTTAATGTACCTGGACTTACTTCGCCTGGAGACAAACTATAACAATACCCAAATAAAAGTTAATGCTCATAATCCAAAATATTATTAACGTTATTATTCTCCACGCAAACGACTTACACTACACGATTTCGGATTGTTGATACCCTCGGATAAATTTAACAATGAAACGTGAAACATATTGATAAATTGTTTTCGCACATGGTGTGCTAGCAAATGCAGTGAGTTATTTGAAAATGAATGCATTGTTACGTATAGCAGAAACACTCATATTTGCAATTTGCAAGTTGTTCATATAGTCACTAAGGTATCACTCAATATATCCTAAAGAAGCCACTTTGCTTTCCGATGTTTGATATGTTTGTTGTCACTAGATCCAATTGGTTAATGCGCTAAAATTACGTCCGATTAATCATAACAATGTCCAATGAGGTATAATTGTGGGTACCTGGAGGGATTGGAACGAGCCAACTGGGAATATGCGGTTTTGTTCGATTCGAAAATCAGAGTCTATAATGAAACATGTTCGTATGCTATCAACTCGCTATACGTAATTTTAAGCATTTGCTTAGTAAAAGTTATTTAAGGTCAAAAGGCCAACATTTATATAGTCTACATGTATTTACATGTATTCTTGTTTTCATTATGAACTCGTTAATTTGCTAATTTGACGATTTTTCATTATGATAATATAACATTGAAAAATGGTTTTATGTAGTACATTTCTCACAATGATTTCATTATCAAAACATTGCCTATAGGTGAACGTGGGTACATTTAATGTAAACAATATGCAAACGCTACACGGTTTCTATTTTAATTGCATAGGGCTGAGCATTGATCACAAGCAACAATTCTATTCTAA
>LQRL01059507.1:17993-40904 GCA_001703475.1 Hydroides elegans
AGGAAAGGAATTTTATCAACATTGTTTAGCCATAGCCATGAAAGCTGTTTATATGATGATGGTTCTTTGTCTGCTATTAGTATCAGGTATGCATTTGGTTTGGTAAATGTTAAATTTAAAAATGTGGCTTAGCTAGCGTTATAACAACTCTTATCGTTAAATTATTTTCACATAAGATGACAAAGAAAAAATGTTTTCACATTATGTGACACATAATATTTCACTTGGACCTTCATAAAATTATGATTGAATATCCATGTCAATCAGGGAGGATATATCGCTAGGAAGTTAGGTCATAAAACGGTAATATCTTAGTTATATTATATGCAAATTAAATATTCACATAGAAAAACCTGTTTGTTAATTAGTTCTTAGAAAGCTGTTCTTAATGCAAAATCACTTATATAAAACATCATATAAGCAAACATCATGTCCAATGTTGTTTTGATCCTATTTTTGTTATATTAGTTTATCATTGTGGATAAACATCTTAACCTAGATAAATGATAAAGAAGCAGAAATGCTAACAGCAAATGTTGATGAACGTGCTCGCACAAAACAAACCAAACAGAAAGTGGCAAAGAGATGGCAACAGATGACGGTGGACGAACGCTCAAAATGAATGTCCGCAGAAATTTATGACCGTGCTCGTCCCAAAATATTCAAGAAAAAAGTGGCGCCGAGATGGCAAGCAACTGAGGTGAGGGTTCTCTGAATCTTTTGGTTTATTCGGCAGGAGTTTCGTGAAAACGTGAAAGGCGAATATTTAAGACAAACGTAAAGCAAATAAGTTACAACTATGGTATAGTATTTTTATTATAAATGAAAATAGCACATTTATATTTTTAAGCATGGTACAACAGATTATCACTAAGCATCACAATTGAATAATACGTTCTCTTGCACGATGAAGTTATTTACCCTAACCGGTTCTCTTTATTTTCATTTTAAATTATTTTGTAGATTCACTTTTGAAATAAAGGCATCTTGGATCAAACAAACGCGATTATTAATTATTTATATTTTGCACTTTTTGTTGACCCTAACTACTTATGAATAGAAATAATAATATTTGCCATAAATTGATGATAACAAATGTAATAAATAATCCTATTTGGCAATAGTTTGTAATTAAAAGTGAAGGTGAAAGGTGTTGCTTGTTTTTATTCAACTACGTTAACTACGTTATGCATTCTTGCTTCGTTTGTAGCAGATTTAATTTTTCCGCGTAAATAATATTTATATGTATTGCATGCTTTGCAGTAAGATGGCGCAGTATACCAACCAAATATGTGAATTTTAAAACACTAATTAGTGTAATTTAAAGTCATATCTTAGCAGCAGAATCGTCTAGATCCTAACAGTTAAAGCAACCTTTAATAACAACCAGTGTTCAATCTAGGTCAAGGTTAATTTTGTGCTGATCTACATATATATTTCATTACCATACATCTTTTGCGAGAGATGGAACTTCTTTTCTCATAGTATAGGCGCATAACGCTCCAACTACGCGTTTATTTGCCCATTTTAACACTTGCACTTAATCCGAGTTTAGGGTCCAAAGAAGAAGTAAAGTGATCATGGCATTGATCACTTATCGCCGAATTGATGACTATGCGTCACTTAATATCCACGGTATACTGTTTAGTCCAATTATCTTTAAAATCATGTCTCAATGTTTAACTCAAATATTAGAACCAATATACGCTAAGCAAAACAAGTATAAACATTTGGTAGAAATGAAATAGTTATACTAGTCATAGCATTTCACAAACTGACTGCCACTAACTCATTAATACACCAATTATTTCATAATTGCACCTTTTATATGTTATTGAAGAGCTAGCTTCACCTATAGATACTTTGAAGATTAGCTATAACTAGGTATATACATATGTACATTGTACATCATGTCAATTGAAATTACTTGAAGAAGGCATTGTGCTATCCAACATTTTCGTTGCTAGTTCGCATTGATGAATGCGCTACGTGTAATCAACTGAAAGAATGCTCCATGAGATATAACTGCTGGTGTCTAAAGGGTTTTGAAGGAGACAACTATTGATGTATTGAGTGTTTTATCCATAAACATGGATGTATTTAATATATCTAACATTCGGGCAATAGTTCTCGCCTGTTTGATGTGCAGCATATTGCTTACAACGACAATCTTATTTTATATGATTATGCATTTTATAGATCAATAAAATGATATTATTTTGTTACTTGTGAAAGAAGTAGCAGATCATCGGTTCATTAGGAGGTCGAAACGGTTATGCCAGACACCCATTGTAAATGCATTAATGATAGGATCATAAACAAGAACATTAAAACTTATTCCGTTAAAACATGATTATGTACCTCATATACATTGATTTTTTTGTCTGATAGGCAACAATGTTAAAATGAACTAACCTTTGATCGATATTCTTGCAATAGTAAAACAAGCAGCTTTCTAGGATCCCACTACAACAGTCAGGGAGCAAAATATGTAACGTTTGATGATTTGATAAAACGGTATGATATGAAATATTGATATAAAAATATAGTCAATTTATATATGATTAATGTCATTCAAAAATCTATCATTCGGCATGTGATCAATACAATTAATATTAAAAAATATTCATTATACCTTATGTAACATATGGATTGTAGTCTTCCTCTTTAGAGAATTTGCAAAAAAAAAAATATATAGTTCATGTCAGCGACGGTTAAGAGTCTAATATGAAAGCTCATTTTGATAGATACTTTCAGAGCGAGGAATTATGGATTGTAAATAGCAAGGTAATGATTTTATGTTTTAGAATCGCCTTTAATTTTAATTTAGCTCAAAGAGGCATTAAAGTGTTGCATTGTAAAAACGTTATTTATTATATACAAAAACAACAATCGTAATGTATTAAAAATTACGTATCTGTACATAATATATTTATGTAAATGTAATGTATGTAGTTTTTTTTCAAAATGTTACTTATAGGTAAATGTAAAACGCGGATCAGGGTAAATCCGGCTCACATGATTTAAAACAACTAGATGGTAGACTGATGGTGCACACTACACCAATAATTTTCTGTACAGAGCTAATTTTGTCATGAATATAAAATGATTGCAAAAGGTGTATTTGCCAAAACTATTTGATAATTGAGTAAAGTACCTCATTGTGCCTACATACATGCATAATCATTATACTAATCATCATTTTTATTTTATGCCAATGCCCTATTTTATAGGTTTATATTTGTTGGCTTCTAAAACAAGGTTCCATAATTAAACATGACCCCATACATATTTTTCCATGGTACAGCATGACATATGGCTTTTCCTTGTTCAACATCGCTCGTCATTATTGGCAAAACCTCCTGTTGCTTGTCGATTCCATACTTACTCAACAGCGGCACTGCTTCACCTAAATTTTCCCCCGGAATATAAATATCCAGAGCCTGGTCCTGTAATTGAAAATCACTGATCATGTGGCGAAGAATCATATCAGCGACGGACGGATCATCGGCAATAAGAGGACAGATGTTGTTCCATGTTTCATCTGAATACCGGACGCATCCATAACCAATACATTTACCGTCGCTGATGGCTATCTTGGCACGTTGAAATGGCGGTTTGATAAGTGCCATGCGAAGAAGATTTGATCTATCAATGCTATGAAATTGTTGATCATATACTTTGATCAATTCAAAGTTGTTTTCATTAACTGTTTCAATCGTGAGTTCCTCTGGCAGTTTCAAAATAGTTTTGGGGATCTTAGCAGTTCTTGTTTATTATGAAACATAATGTATAAATATAAGAACATATATTTATATATATGTATGTACTATTATTCCCTTCCCCTCGCAATATTCAATATTCATTAATTGCAAGCTATAGATAATATTCATGTAAGGAACAAAGTATACCTGGTGAATAATGATTAAGTTTCCATGAATATATTAATTGTATTACACATCTATTATTATAATAAACTATTGTTGCAACTAAAGACAATTAAAGAATAATTTTTAAAATATGGTTACCTAAGAAACGATGCCTTTTACGAAAACTTTGTAATCCAAACCTCGGATATATACGGTCCAATCAATGATCAGCATAACAAATGCTAAAAGTATCGTTGAGATACAGTTGTTCGGCTCTTAATAATCGATACTCCTTTTCCTCAGTATGGCTTGTCAGTTATATACCAGGCAGTATGCGTATATTGGTCTTCCCAGTTGTATGATTTTATCATAGCTATACATTTGAAATAAATTTTTATTTTTTTACTTATATATTACTTAACAGTCTAATACATTTAGTAATTTTGGAAATGTATCATATTCCAAAACTTGTAAATATCCAAATTGATAAAATGTATGGCACAATAAAGCATATCAAAGCATATCGAAAATTAAGGATAAATACACATAAAAACAATCATAATCAAACATACAAACGATTTGGTCAGGCTGATTCGAATGAAACGCACCACGAAAGTCTGTAAGGCGAACAACATAGAAGTTCATTATGTCTCGATATACCCCATTCCATGACTCGAAGTTCATTATATCTCGATATACCCGATTCCATGATTCGATTAACTTTTTCCAGGCCGTCCTTTGCTACATGCCGTAAGTTGACATTAACATCTGCAAATAACAAATCATTCAAATGTGCTTTGTTTCTTTGGAATTTCACATACCTACCTTTCACATAACTTATTTTATATATATATATATATGTTGATAAAATAGCTCTAATAGTTAGATTGATTAAATCAATCCCTCACTGTCAAGTGCCAAATATAAATAATGATAAATTAAACTGAAAAAGATCAGACAAAGCTCATTACGTACAGTCATTTGTTATTTAGGAGCAACCCTAACTTTACATTTCGAAATGTCTTCCACAGCGCCTGAAATTATGAAAACAACAGAAACATAAAATATCAACAACAAGTTTCACTAAATATGAGTGGAAAAGCTATCTAGTATAAATGAGTTTTTCAAAGCAAGGTTTAGTTTGAAAATATTTAACAATGGCATAATGCATATTATTCGGATTCATGGTGGATACATATGAGGGTTTTATCTTTATTGAAAACATGTTTCGTAACATTAAATGCGGACATTAAAGCATTATGATATTTGAACATTTGAATGGGCTGTTTATCATTATACTACTTTAAATAAAGATTCTCAAAAAAAACTTTTTCAGGTTGCTGGGTGTAACAGCAAATCATCATTTTAAAATAAGAGTACCATCATTAATCGCCTTTGTTATTAATGAAAGCAATTCCTTCAAATATTATTCACATAATGAATGTCATATTCATTTTAAATGTACACTATACTCAATGGATACGTGTCTGCTTTTCTTTGTTGATGTTTTGTTAACTAAAACTACATACATATGGGCTTAATTGGTGTAATAATATAGCAAACAGTGTCCTTTATAACACGTGATATTACATCGTTGGTCAGTTGTTTAAATTAAAACTATAAATATTTCTTGTTGTTCAAATATCAAGAACCTAGTAATATCATACTTTAACTACTAATTATACAATGTAGTTATATTTTTATTTGAGATATATTTAGGTATAGCTTTAAGGTATCATAATATTGAATACCATGTTTTCATTTCATCACAAAATGAAAGAGAAAGACAAAAACAACTTAAATGCTTGCATTCCTGATTTGAATTATTTTTGGTTGGAAAACAAGCATTTTGTAAATTAAAGGTATGGTTTATATATGCCAAACATGATTTATTACTTTGATATTGAAGCTATTATTATTATAATAAAACGAATATTGAAATATTTGATATAAAATAAATATGGGTTGAATATAGCAGGTTATTTAAAACAATAGTTGCTTATAAACCTATCTTAGCAGTTGCATCTTATCGGCGTTTGCACTTGTTGAATACCCGTTTTAAAGTAATTAATTAAGTATATATACATAAAATTATGATTATGTTTATGTTATCAACGTCGAGCACGTTGATTCCGTCATGTTATATTATAGTGCCATAGCCGTATAGGAGACCAAATAGCTTTTCCCATGGAATTGCGTCATATAGGACTTTCCCTTTTTCAATCATTGTAATTACTTTTTGAAAAGTATCAATGCCATATTTTTCCAACAAGGGAACTGCTTGACTTTTATTTTCCCCAGGAATATAAATATGAAGCTGCTGACCTTCCAATTTGAAACCTGCGATAAGATCATAAAGTAGTTTCTCAGCAATAGATACATCATCGGCAATCAAAGGACAAATTCTGTTCCAAGAGCAATCTGAATGCCGAATACACACATAACCGATACATTTGCCGTTGCAGATTGCTATCTTGCTTCGTCTAAAAGGCGGTTTAAGGAGTGCCATGCGTAACACATCTGAACGATTGATGTTATGTAATTGTTGATCATAGGCTTTGATCAATTCAAAGTTGTTTTCATTAACTGTTTCAATCGTGGTTCCTTCTGGCAGTTTCAAAATATTTTCGGAGATCTTAGCAGTTCCTGTCAATAGTAAACAATAATTTGTTCAAAGAGTTTTAATGTTTAATTAATGCATGCTTTATTTATAATACATGTTGGACACAGAGTATCTTTGGCAAATAATGATTGAGCATTTCAAAAATTATGAATTGCATGGACTATTGTTAAAACTAAACAGTTAAAATTAAAAAAAAGAAGAAACAAAATAAACGTTGTTTGTATCGCATTATGCAGTTATATTGGAAGAATGTAATCATTTGTTGCTTACAGTTTGCTTTTAAATTTATATTTAAAAGGCTAGGTTTACCTGTGTAGCGATAACTGCAAGTCCTCTTCCTCGGAATGGCTTATCAATTATAAACCAAGCAATATATGTATATTGGTCTCCCGATGTTGATGACTTGGTCATAGCTGAAAAATAACAAATTCATTAATGTATCACTTTTATTAAGATTAATCAACATACTTAATTTACTCAATCAAATCGAGATATTATGTTATGATGCCGTAGATTTGTCGATGTTCTAATGAACATCCTACTATTCAATTTAGAATATCATGTGGAAAATTGAAAACATATACTGAGACATAACTAAACTTACCAACAATTTGGTCGGGCTTGTCCGATAGAAACGCGCCACGAAAGTTTTGGGGACGCACAGTATATATGTCTACTATGTCTTTATACGATATTCCCCATTCCATTATTCTATGAATTCTTTCAGGTCAGCTTTTGTAATTTGTCGCATTGTGACAGTAATATCTACATATAAGAAATCATAAGAATGTGCTTCGTTTGTTTTGTAGTTTTCACATACAAATATAACAATGTTTGTCATGATCAACACGTTATTTTACCTGGTTAAGCAACTGTATATAGTCATTCCTTGATCTTTCGTTCACATGTAGGTACAAACACTTATAAATATTAATAATTAAGCTGAAATAACAAACAATACAGCAATTAATATATCGTATATTCATCTGCCTTATAACCTAAAATATAAATTATACCTTTACAACTTTGTTCCATTGCAGCTTACAATAATTCAATCAACGGGAACATTAGATATTAACAAATTATCGCTAATTACAATAAATCAATCTAGTGCGTTCAGCTAGTGCTTTGCTGGTCTGTGAAAATGTTCAATGGCGTTTCAATCAAATAGAAACGAAAGTAATGATTATATACTAGACTGACAAGGGCACAATGAATATTATTCAAGCCCATTTCTGTTACATCTTAGAGATAAAATCTATATAGTGAAATAAGTTTTAAAACATCGAATAGGAAAAAAATCAAAACATCTGAGCATTTGAATAGGCTGTGGTTCGTTTTTGTACTATATATTTATATAAACATAAATACTAAAGAATATGTATTTCATTGTATTATATACATTTTGTTTATAAAGAAAAACAATTTCTTCAAAGAAAAATCACACAATAAACAGCACATTTATCTTTAATGCAAACTATCTACAATTGATTTAGATAAACCTTTCTGTGATTCTAATGTGATGTTTTTTTTTAATTTAAAGACAAAGCAACTTTTTAATGTATATATTGAGGTAGCGATAAGCGAGGTCGTTTTGTTCATAAATAAAAGAATTTGCTCAAATGCAGTTCACACACTAAATATCACATTCATTTCAATGTAAAATATCCTCAATGGCTTCAAATATTACTCTCTGAGTTTGATGTGATATAAAATTATAAGACAAAAATGGCTTTAATTGATGTATTGAAGTGGCGAACAATTTCCTATATGCCACGTGCTATCACATTGTTGGCAAGTCGTTTGAATCTATAAATGCGCCTTGCTGTTTAATTATAAATAAAGTAGTTATATCATACCTAAAGAGCAAGAAAAATTCTAAAATTTCTAAAAATTCTAAAACTTGAATTTAGTGTTTAGTTATACCAAGATTGTTTATCTATTACTTATCATTTCAAATATTTCATATATTGCAATGTAATCCGCGCATGCATTTATTGAACACCAATTTTAACAATGAGTTTTTACATTATAGCATATATTATCTTTAAAATGCAATATAAATTGTTGATATAGTAAATTATATTTCAATCATTATATGTCAATATATTGATATGTTTTATGTTCCATGTGGGCTATAGAGGGCAATAAATGGATTATATCACACAATTAATGAATAAATGTTCCAAGCTATAGTCATGAAGGTTGTTTATATGTTTATGTCTATTGATCTGGTTTTGGTATCAGGTATGCGTGGGTTTTTATTATAATTAAAGATAATGTTAAGCACGTCTCATTAACAATACATGTTTATATTTTACTTTCCCATTATATGATATATCCTATGACAATTGTACATTCATATAATTATGATTGCATATCCAAACTTTATTTTATCAACTATTTGCACTACAAGGGGATGTCGATCACGAAATATATATGACAAGGCATTATCTCCGGTTATCTCCAAATTAAAATCAATTAAATGATAAATATTAAAACATCTACCAGTGTGTTTTGTAGATGTTACAAAGTAAAGTTTTATGCAACACTACCTAAATGCAAAAGCATATATCAGCCGCATAATCATCAAAGCAAAAGATAATTAAGCTATGATTCCATCTCATTTCCTATTCTACTATCACTATGAATTAGTTATTTATAGTTTATTGTTTTAAAACCGTATAAAACATATAAACCTTTTACAACCTTATAAAAAAAAGAAAATAATATATATAGTTTCGTTTTTTATTCCCCAAAACTCTTTTAAAACTATTGACAATATCAATATGTAAACACAGTTTACATTTACATCCCGTTAGTTATGTATGTACATAGCAAAGGATAAAAGACATGCTATTAAACATTCTAATCATTGTCATCAGTATGTGTTGTCCATATTCAGTCTACCTCATTACCAAGGTACATGGTGAAAATGACGCAGAAACAGAAATGCTAACAGCAAACGTAGATGAACGTCCTGGCACGAACCAAACAAAACAGAGAGTATAAGGTGGCTAGGTATGGCGGTAGACGACATTTAAACACCCATGATCCTTATTATGTAATGATTATTAAAAATATGGTACAAATTTCATAGAATAATGATATCTTTTGATTCAAATTGTTAACCATTATTCATTAAATGAAATATCTAGATGACTATTT
Organism: Hydroides elegans; assembly: GCA_001703475.1. NCBI lineage: Eukaryota > Metazoa > Annelida > Polychaeta > Sabellida > Serpulidae > Hydroides > Hydroides elegans. The sequence continues at coordinate 27,654 of LQRL01059507.1, forward strand.
TATTGCAAAAGGAATCCATTTTATACCTCAAATGTTGCCATTTGTATCGGAGTTTGCATAAAAAATATAAATATGCTTTAAATAGCGCCGTAACATGTTTTACTTAGAATGCTAGATTGAATGAAACACTTTAAAAAGTTAAGAACCACAATAGATGCGTTATATTTTCTTTATACTTAAATTGTAAGTTATTCATTTTTTTTATCATTAGATATAAGCGCATTTTGTTAATGTATACCTTATTATGATTCTGTGTTGTGTTTTGGTGAAGGTACATGCCCTAGTTTTAGTTTCAAGGCAGTCCTAGTTATTCTTGGAATAGTACATAATGTCAACAAAAGCGACAGTCATTTCTATTTTTATAATTTATAAACAATGTTGGTTCCATAGGCAAGTTTTTTACAGACTGTAGTTTGACTAAATTGTGGAATATGAATCTTATCTAAGTTATTTTGTTGTGAATGGCTGCGGTATTCATATATTTAGATACCAAACAATTGTCTTGTCTACAAGAGACCTCGGGCTTAGATTGCCAGCTATCATAACATATTTCCCGTATTACATAATTGCAATTATTTGAAATAGGCATTTTGCTATCCGGCATTTTAGTTACTAGTTCGCATTGATGAATGCGCTAGAATTATGTGCGATCAACTGAAATAATGTTCCTTCAGGTATAATTGCTGGTGTCCAGAGGGCTTTAAAGGAGACATTAATAAAATGTAATTTCTTTTTTTATTTGATGAGATATCATTGTTTGTTATGAATTCATTTTGTATATGATTAAGAGCAGTTATAAATAAGGAAAGAGGATTGGCACTCATCAATATTTACGGTCTAAAATCAATCATTAGTGCATTTTTCACACTACATTGCGATCTCATCCGTTGTTTATGAGCGTTTTAGCACCTATGAATAAAAGTACATGGGTGCATTTAATAAAAATATAACATACGGCAATATTTTTCGCCTGTTTGATGTGCATAGCGCTGCATGTTGCTTACAGCGACAATCCTAATTTATATAGTTATATGTTTCATATATTAATCAAATGATGTTATTTTGGTACTTGGTGGAAGCATGTCACCGGTTCATTAATAGGTTAAAACGATTGGGACAGCCTTTGTAAATACATTAACAATATAATCATATACAAGAACAGTTAGACTTTTTCAGTTAAAACATAGTTGTGGACCGCATTTATATTGATTTTGATTCTCTCATTTCTTCTGATAGTTAACAATGTAAAGATGATTTAGCCTTTGATCTATAATTTTGCAGTGAAGTGAAATGAAGCAAGCAGCTATCAGGTAGGTGCTCTATATGGCGGCTTTCTAGAATCCCACGACATAATCCGGGAACAAAATAGGTAGCGGTTGATGATTCAATAAAACGAATATGTAAATATTGATACAAAAATATAGTAAATTTACATATGAGAAATGGTTTTTCAAACCTATCATTTGGCATGTGATCAATCAAATTAAAATTGAATAATACTCGTTCTTCCTTATTCTGCATTCCAGTCACCGTTATAAGAACTGATTGAGAGAATTTGTGTGAAACTATATAATACATGTCAGCGACGGTTATGAGTCTAATATGAACGCTCATATTGATAGAGATACTTTCCGAGCGAGGAATTATGGATTGAAAATAGCAAGGTATTTTTTTATGTTTTAGGAGCATCTTCAACTTAATTTTATTCAAAGAGGCATTAAAGTGCTGCATTTTAAAACATTATTCATTATATACAAACGCATCAATCGCAATATATTAAATCGTATCTGTACATAATAGATTAATGTAAATGTAATTTCTGTATGTTTATTCAAAATATTACTCATAGATAGAGATAAAAAGCGGGTCAGACTGACGGTGCACACTGTACTGATAGTTTTCTGTACCGAGTTATTTTTTCATAAATGTAAACTGATGGCAAAAGATGTATTTGCCTGAACTAATTGATATTTGAGTATAGTACCTACATTCATACATATGATTTATGCTAATCATCATTTTTATTTTATGCCAATGCTCTATTTAATTGGTTTGGCTTTGTTGGCTTCTAAAACAAGGTTCCATAATTAAACATGACCCCGTACATATTTGTCCATGGTATTGCATGACATATGGGTTTTCCTTGTTCAATATCATTCGTCATCATTGGAAGAACTTCCTGTTGCTTGTCGATTCCATACTTACTCAACAGCGGCACAGCTTCACCTAGATTTTCCTCCGGAATATAGATATCCAGAGCCTGGTTTTGTAACTGAAAATCACTGATCATGTTGCGAATAATCATATCAGCCACTAAAGGATCATCAGCAACCAGAGGACAGATGTTGTTCCATGTTTCATCTGAGTACCGCACGCAACCATAACCAATACATTTACCATCGCTGATGGCTATCTTGGCACGCCGAAAGGGTGGTTTGATGAGAGCTATGCGCAATATGTCAGACCGATCGACAGAGTAATATTGTTGATCATATGTTTTGACCAATTCGAAATTACTTTCGTCGATGTTTTCGATTGCTACATCTTGCGGAATAGTCGAGTCGGGTCCGGGGATCGTGGCCTTTCCTTTATAATATAAATATATACATAGGGTCTATCAAAATGTATAATTATCTATAGGTCAATTTGAATTAAACAAAATGGCATCCACATTACACGTATAGCATTGAACTGTTTTTTTATCAGAATGTTGTCAATGCAAAAACAACCTTTTCATTTATCATCGATGTACATTAGTGTCAAGTTTACAAGCACAAATCTTTATATTTTGTATGCGTAAGGGTGTTTATAAGAAAACGTGTTTTCGTCGATTGTACGGTTTTGTGTTAATTAAACCTCCTTTATAACATAAATGATTTGAAAATCAAATTCTTGATAACTTTTGTCTTATTGTGTCAAGCAACAGTTTGCCTTACCGAAAAATCGATGAGTAGCTCTGAAGGTATTGAAACCAGTACGCGCATACAGCTTATCTTTACCTGGGGAAGCGTCTAAAAACATAGGAAAATCACCCAGTTTGGCGAGTTCCTCTTTGTACAAACGAAATCCAACACCTTGGCCTCGGTATATAGGATCTGTTAGATACCAGCTAAGGTACGAGAATTGGTTCCCCCAAGTCGATGTCAGAATGTGAGCTACAAAAAAGGATTATCACATTTATACGTTTCGTCATTAAAAATAAAATATATTATATACTAAACTCATATAGCATATGTTTTCTAAAGTAATATAAACATCTTTTTGATGTGTGCATACAACTAAATAGTATTTAGCAAAAATAAAAAAAATACGAATTGTCATAGACTAAATATATGAATAAATAATGCAAATATAAAAATGAAACACAATTTTCTAGCCAAAAATACAGCATTAGACATCATATATTATTTGCAAATTAGCAAATATGACTTACAAACAATTTGATTGGGTTTGTCGGACAAAAACGCTCCGTGGAAATCTTTCGGACGCGCTTGATAGACATCTGCGATGTCCTGGTGCGAAATACCCCATTCCATTATTCGATGAACCTCTTTAATATCGGCCTTTTTGATTTGGCGAATGATCACATCTACTCCTGTACAAATAATGATCTAGCTTTTGAAAACAAAAAGGAAATGTGTATGGTATTTTATATGTTAAATGATGTTTAAAATACACGAGTCTGTACACAAACATTGTCTCAACATTTAGGATCAGCTATAGTACTCACATAGATACTCACTGATATAGATGCTTGGGTGCCTATTTTATTTTACTTAAATGATTTTTATTGCCGAAATAATTCAAAAGTTGGCTTACCCTTTGCTAATTTCGCCATTGTTGCTAAAATGTATTCCTCTAGAATAAGAAACCATAAACTTGTGAGTTTCGAAATAATTTAATATGCATTCAATATACGTATATATTTTACTATGCTGTACCAGTTCTATTATTCATTACAAACACTTATTAGCAAGGTCATCTTACCTTCACACACAGACATCACATAAAACTCAAACAGATATGCATTACACACTTATCATGCTAGCTTAGTGTCTTGCAAATGTGGGTACATTTTTACCTTGAACTTAATAGCTGATAAGAGTTAAAGGCCATGCACTCTATATGCTTAACGCAAAACATAATATTTATGAAAATAACATAATAGTCATTTGAAATGTTGTTATAATATTGCTATTGATTTTTTTTCTTACAGGAAAATCATGCATTTCAATTTACCCGTAAAATTCAAAGGATGAATAGTGATTATTTTTATTTTTTTTATTAAGCATAATATTCTTATATAATCAAATAAATGTGGTTAAATACAGAAAAAGCATATAATGAATTCGTCAAAAGCTATAATTTCTGTAAATCTATTTTTATTACAATGATGCAATATTATATGCAAATTTATTGCAAAATCATGTTGATGCGGTCCTGGGCAAAAACGTCTATCCCATGGCATCGCATAACAAAGGGGTGTTCCGTTATCAATATCATTAGAAATCATCGCAAAATTTTCTTGAAACGTATCAATTCCGTACATTTTCATTACCAACACAACTTATTTGTTTATTTTCTTGTGGAATATAAATATTAAGATGCTGACATTCCAATTTATAATTGGTGATAAGTTCCTGAAGTAGTATTAATGAATTGGATTCATCTCTAGCATCTCAAAACTAAATGTTGTTCCGGGAGAAATCTGAATACAGAATCCCTCCGTAAGCGATACATTGTCCATTACTGGTAACAATCTTTCTTTGTCAAAACATTATTAAAGATATGATCAGTCGACCATGGAATTACTGATTAAATGTTCAGATTGATTTGAAGTTACACCATGAATATTTCAATAGTGAGTATTTTGACTGTTTGAAAATAATTCCCGGTTTTTAGCGGTATCATCTAAATTATAATACAAAGTATGATTTTAAGTAATCAAAACAACATGCTCAAACCCATGTTCTTGTTATTCATAAAAACACAGACAAAAACCCTCCCACTGTCATATTTTCCTTTAATACCAATACCATATTGGTGTTTGAATGTTATAAATCGTAAAATATGGTCAGGCTTACCCGATAGAAAAGCAATCAGAAAGTCCTATCAATATCTACTAATAATAGATTAATATATACGATTTTCAATATTCAATGTTTTCGTGTGGCCTTTATAATTGTTTCAATGTCTGTGAATCAATCAACACTGTGTCTCGTATTTCAATTAATACAATCAAATGATAGATGTTATCAATATCTACAAAGCACTTCTAATATCTACTAATACACAGAACGTCGCTTTTCCTTGTTTACCTACTTATGCAGTAAAGCTTTCCAGTATAAAATGAAAATATTAAATGTGCACAAAGGTCTGTATACTTCCTATATATTTTTCATATATATTCATACGAATTACATTGGCGTAATAAAAGAAACTATTCGTTTGAGTAATAATGAATAGATTTGTTTATCCACTGATGTTCTATTTTATATTGAAGAGCTGATGAGGTTACTGTTGTAAATTTGAGTTTTGTTATAATCTATGTGCCATTGTCACAAATATTCAACTGGACTTCATAAGAAAGTACTATTGTGTACCATGTCATATAGTTGAAGGCATCCATGTTATAATCTATGTGCCATTGTCAAAAATATTCAACTGGACTTCATAAGAAAGTACTATTGTGTACCATGTCATATAGTTGAAGGCATCCATGCATTGTGAAGTTAACTCAATAAAGATTGTGGTCGTTCTTTTTTTTTCAAAAACATCAAATTAACTTAGTACAGTTATGGGCTTACCCTTCATGCTTTGCTTATTATTTGTATTATTTTAAAGCACATCTATCATCTTATATACAAAACTGATTATGAAACACCTGCTGATACAAATAACAAATCTGTGTCTTTTTCTTTACAACAAATATATTAGTATCTAAATTTGATGAGAAATCGCCAGAAGTCGCCATTTTTCAAAACAAAGGTTTCTCAGGAATTTCGAATATCACAATATACTGTTCATCTCTTAAGAGTCAATGATTTCTTTACCATGTTAAACAACCATTCACCAAAATGAAAATAGATGAAAAGATTTGATTATGCTTCTCAAAGATGTAAACACCTCTGTTTTTTGCAAGTGAATTATTTATTATGTCTTTCAGAACTCACACAGAAAGCAACAGATTCACTTTAATGTCAACTTGAACTGTCTTTGATAAATTCAAATAAAGTGTCTATGTTGATTTTGTAGTTGTCGTTACATTATCAGAGGAAACAATTGTCTTAGTCTTAGAAGATAAAGAACAGCTGTCTGTATGATACGTGTTATTATATGTTTGGTTTACAATTCAAATTTAAACCTATATAAGACCCTTGTGATTAAAATATTTATCGTGACAGCTATAACATCAACAAAATAAATAATTGGAATAAGTCATTGGATTACAGTTTTGGAATAAGGTATTACATTTGTTTCATTAGATGAATTGAATTGTAAGCAATTTTTATGTTATAAATTTATTTAGTTTATTAATTTATTATGGTAAGTGGTAGTGATGGCTGATTTTGTATGTGACAATTTGCATTTTTATAATGATTTATACGTTTTATGTATATTTTGTTCATTAACATGTATACAATTTGCACTCATGAGGTTATGAAATGATAAATCACTGTTTTAAAAAAAGATGTTGTTGATATTATTGTCATTGAAGAATTGTCACCAAGAAGATGAAAAATGAAATATTGGTTGACAAAATGCATGTGATTGTATCCAATTAAGATTTCGGGGATGTATGTTTGTAATAAGTTCCAAGTATAATACCTTTTAAATTGAACAACTAAACGAACCTAGTTGCAGTGGCAGATCATTTTTTGAAAGCAAAAACGTTTGTCAAGCTAAGGTTTTGTATATGATTATGATATTTCACCCAATTTAGCTTTTATTCATTCAATAATTGATTTGTGAACAAACAGCTTGATGCTAAGAATTAAAAGGGCCATATAAGAAATTATTGTAATATTTGACGTTTTTCAGTTCTCATCATGAAGACTGCTCATGTATCGATGGTTCTTTTCCTCCCTTTAGTAGCAGGTATGTTACATATTTTGATGAATATATGTCTATATGAATCATGTTTTCTCTATATGATTATTGCTTTATAGCTTATTGTTTATACTATATTTTTTGTTGTATCATCCTACAAGTGTTTGCCATGCAAGAAGACGTCACTAACGAAGGGTCTATGGCAAGGAATATTGGTCACGAAACGGTAATTTCTTAATTTCGATAATAAGAATTTGAAATAACCTAAAAAACATTACCCTCTAGGTTATACGTGAATATATTGATTTTGAATTATGCATTGTTAAGTTGAATGGCGCCTTGGTGGATTAGTCCAAAACATGATTATTACAGCTTTGATTTTTACAACGAGTGGTTTATTTTTTAGTTATAATATCTTTAGAAAGCTACATGGAAAATATGTCTAAAATATATCTCATCTACGTCACGAAAAGCTAACGCACTAAGATAGACTATTACTCCTTTAATCTTAATATCTGCTATTGCAAATATAAATAGAATTATCCATAAAGTGTCATTCTTTTCATATTCATCCATATTTTTTAATCAAATTTAATCTACATGTCAACTTAGATACATGGTATGGAAGAAGCAGAAATGCTAACAGCAGACGTACGTGCTCGCACAAAACAAACCAAACAGAAAGTGGCAAAAAGATGGCAGGACGCGAAATTAGACGAACGTTCGCAATTTGTTGATGGAAACCTAGACGAACGTGCTCGTACAAAACAAACCAAACAGAAAGTGGCAAACAGATGGCAAGACATGGAAGTGGACGAACGCTCGGGATTTGTCAATGCAAACCTAGACGAACGCGCTCGCACAAAACAAACCAAACAGAAAGTGGCAAAAAGATGGCAAGACATGGAAGTGGACGAACGCTCGGAATTTGTTGATGCAAACCTAGACGAACGTGCTCGTACAAAACAAACCAAGCAGAAAGTGGCAAAAAGATGGCAAGACATGGAAGTGGACGAACGCTCGGATTTTGTTGAAGCAAACCTAGACGAACGTGCTCGTACAAAACAAACCAAACAGAAAGTGGCAAAAAGAATGCAAGACACGAAGGTGGATGAAAACCCGGGATTCGTGGATGCAGATTTAGAGGAACGCGCTCGAACAAAACAAACCAAACAGAAAGTGGCAAAAAGATGGCAAGACGCGAAGGTAGACGAACGCTCGGGATTTATTGATGCAAACTTAGATGAACGTGCTCGAACAAAACAAACCAAACAGAAAGTGGCAAAAAGATGGCAAGACATGGCAGTGGACGAACGCTCGGGATTTGTCAATGCAGACTTAGAGGAACGTGCACGCACAAAACAAACCAAACAGAAAGTGGCAAAAAGAATGCAAGACATGGCAGTGGACGAACGCTCGGGATTTGTCAATGCAGACTTAGAGGGACGCGCTCGTACAAAACAAACCAAACAGAAAGTGGCAAAAAGAATGCAAGACATGGCAGTGGACGAACGTTCGGGATTGGTGGATGCAGATTTAGATGAACGTGCTCGCACAAAACAAAACAAACAGAAAGTGGCAAAAAGATGGCAAGACATGGAAGTGGATGAACGTTCGGGATTTGTGGATGCAGATTTAGATGAACGTGCACGCACAAAACAAACCAAACAGAAAGTGGCAAAAAGATGGCAAGACATAAAAGTGGACGAACGCTCGGGATTTGTGAATGCTGAAATATACAAACGTGCCCGCACAAAACGAGTTATGCCAATAACAAAGAATGGACAAACGAGAAAAAGCAAATAGGTAACAATTTGTAATACAATAGTTTTGATTATTATAGTACAATAAAATGTATTAAAAGTATGATAAAATAGCTAATCCAAAACAATGTAGAAATGTTCTTTTTTTTCTAATCCATTCTGCAATTTCATTTCATTATATTTTGTAGATCGGACGATAAAAGCCATGGAGTTTGGATTGAGCAATCTGGACTTATTATTATAATTGATATTGGAAAACACAGTGTTTAATTTAATATTATTTTAGCATAAATTTAGTATGATATGTTTTGATTTATCGAATTTGCTACATAATTAAGAAATAAATAAACTCACTCGCAGTTTTTTTTTTGAATTCGTTAGATATAGTTGGTAGCGTAACTTATAATGCAATCCCGTTTAAGATAAATATCATTATTTAAAATTATCAACTAGAGCTAACATTTTTTGCTGGTATACAACATGATGATTTCGTTATAAAGAATATCAATTTAATTAATATTCAACCAAGTATATATCCACTCGCAATTCTAATTACTTATAACTATTTATTAAAGAACACGTGTTAAAGCGTAATGTATCGTATTACAGGAGAACACTTGTGTTTAAACCCACAAACAAGAAGCTGTTTTTAGCTGCAATTAATAGCAAATGTTATTCATACATATACATTTCAGAGATTGATTATTTTGATTAAACAATTTACTCATACAACCGTCCATAAATCTTAATTTCATCTTTACATGTTAATACCTTTCGCAAGGCTTTGGAATCAGCTCTGAATCATCATGTGCATTGACAAAATTTGTCACTTTAGACAAAAATAAATTTTCAAAATACATAATTCCACACATATCATTTCTTTATCTTTTCGTTTACGAAAAAATGCAGGTAATGCGATCGCTTCACTTTTCAGGGCCAACAACCCATTCTGTTTTGTACAACATTTTTCTATATGTTAAAACTGTAATTACACAATAAAATCTATATGAATATATTGCTTATACACTTAACATGGAGAATAGGGGGTTTAGAATTGTGACATTATGCATTTTAATAACATTATTTAGAGTCATCACCTCTTGAAATTTATGCATCTAGTTTTTTCCCACTGAAAACTACTATAAAACGCTATCGCGCTGTGATTCGTTACGCAATAAATTAAAAGTACTAAAGGGGCGGAGCTTGGAATATGAGTGACAGCACTCTATTGATGCAGGGTTGTGCATTAGCTGCTGCGCTTGCTAAACAAGTCACTGACTCATAATCAACAAACTCACTTTTTCGAGTCCCTCAATGAGGAGTTGTTTTAACTTGAAGATGCATACCGCAAAAAAATAATAAAGTAATATTTAAACTAGACTTAACTAGACTTAATCATTATATAAAATAACATATAAATCTCTTCGGAAATAAAGAATTTCCGAAACCAAGTCTGCGATTGCTTTTCTAGTATATCATCATTTAAACATAAAACTTGTTGTATAAAACTCGGTTGTTTATAATAAAAAGAGCACCTCAAGAGCTGTTCCCAAAAGTAATGTTTTCCATCACATTCTGACTTGAGAATATTGAGAAATTACATTCAATCGGGAAGATTAGAGGGGTTGGAGGATCACCTTTATTGATAATATCTTTATTAACGCAATAATTAGTGATAGTAATTATTTTGAAATTGAATAAGCTCGCTTGTAATAATCGAATAAACTATTATATGCTAATGTGATATGTAATTTGTTTCCATTCAATATTTCAATTTTCGCAAAAGGTGTATATTTGCTAATATAACATGTAATTTGTTTCCATTTAATATTTCAATTTTCGTAAAAGGTGTATATTTCAGTTCCAACCTAGATAGAAATGTCCATCCGGCTTGACAAACACCTTTTTGCAAAGCTTTAATGTTCAAAACCATTATTTTGCTGCTGTGGGATGCTCTTCATATAATTCTACCCATAAAAAGACATGACCTTAGATTATATAATTTGTAATCTGAATCAATAAAACCTGTTTTGTTCATATAGAAGATAAAATTGAAAAAAAGGAAAAGATTGCAGATAGTTTGGACGAGTGCTAAGGCCATCTAATTAATATTGCCTTGAATAATTTTTCGAATATGCCATGCTAATTTTTTATTCAATACACTCTATCTCAGTCTTGTTGGTTTAGCCTTTGAAAAATATGTAGCAATTTGGAATTATTTGAATCAGCATTTTTGAAGTTTCCATCTTTTAAAAAAATATTCAACCAAAGAAATAACCACTTAACATATTGGTTTGAAGTTAGTGAAACAATTTTATATGCATTGTTCCTTTTCTATACTAAAAGTAACCATTAAAATATATCAGGGTATCCGAAGGGTACTCAACTATTTATTCGGGTAAATGTTTATTCTGTCAGCAGCTCTTCCTTGCTAGCAACTTTTTTTAGAACAGAATAAAGATTTTTTTTTCGATACGCAAATTTTACACTAGGGTTTACCTTTACCCTGTGGCGTGTCGACTGACGTTGCATACCATGGATTTCCTTCTTCCTCGTTTGCCCTCCACCATGCCCTCGATCAGGTCGCGTTGCCTACTTATGTGTCCAAAAAAGGACAGTTTTTCTAATCCGGACGGTGTGGAACAATTACCTGTGTGTTCCTGATATTCTCAACACCTCTTCGTTTGTGACACGCCTTGTCCCGCTTATTCTAAGCATTCGCATTAGTGTCCACATTTCAAAGGTTTCTAGGCGATACTGCAACACATTGCTGATGGTTCACGCTATACAGCAGTGTTGACCAGACGCAACACTTGATGAACTTAAGTCTAGATGTTTAAGAGAGCTTAGGGTTTGTCATGAACTTTTGCATTTTGCTGAATGATTTCCTGGCTATTTCGATTCTTCTGTGAATTTCCTCTTAGCATTTGCCATTTTCCGTAATTAATTCGGCTAGGTACATAAACTTGCTGACCTGCTCAACATCTTGCCCAACCAAATGGATCTTCACACTGGGTATTTCGTTTTTTTTCCTTTGTTTTTTTATTCATTTTCATTCCAAAGTAGTTGCCTTCTGCATTCACTCTCTTAGCTTATGTCGTAGTTTGTTCTCGTTTTTCTGCGGTTATTGCTGTATCATGCGCATACCTCAAGTTGTCTACCACCGACCGAAACACCTCATCTTCGTTTTCAATCACATTGAAAATAAGCTCCGTAAAGAGATTAAAGAGATGCGGTGATAGTAAACATCCCTGTCTTGTCCCTGTTCATATTTGTATTCCTTCAGAATTTCCTTGCTCGGTACGCACAGCTGATACCTGTTCCCAGTAAAGCTTATTTCCCGTCTAGCCCTAGTAATTTGAGTTTTATATTAACTTCCCATGGTTGACTCTGTTAAATGCCTTCTCATACGTATCGATTTTTCTGCTTTTCTATATACCTTTCGTTTATTGTTCTAAGATTAAATATACCTTCGTCTGTTCCTTTTTCCTTTTCTAAAACCACTCTGATTTCCACCTAGTTTCCAGTCTATTGCTGCGATGTTTCGATACAGGATTATCTGAAGTAGTATTTTGGTGACTCATAAGACGGATGGTTCTGTCTGTGCAGTTGACGGTTTTTTGCTTCTCAGGCAAGGGTATAAATGTCATCTGGCATAAAACCCGTGTCGTAAATCTTATTACATAGGTAGGTGATTTTGTCTAATCCTATCTCGTCTAATGTTTGAAGCATTTTGGTAGAACTTGCATCGTCTCCAGGTGCCTCTTCAGGTTTTAGGGAATTTGTAGCATTTCTGGCTTTAGGAATATCGGGCCTTCATTGTTATCCATTTGCGGGATATCTCTTCTATCATCTTTGAATAGTTCTTCTATACACTCTTTCCATTTATCTTGGATTCCCTGTTGATCGAAAAAAACAGTCCATCTTTGTGATACAACTATTTCCTGCTCTTCTCCTATTTGTACCCGTAACTTAAATGATTTTTCGTACATTTGTCTTGTTTAATGTTGAGCTTTGAGCTCTTCTCATTCGGCACAATTTTTGCCGATCTACTTTTCTTTTGCATTGTCACATATCTTATGTATTTCACTCTAGGATTATATTTGAAAATATATCACCTAATGCAGATGTACCTACATTTTTGCCTCTGTAAAAGATTCTGTGAGAGAATAGCTTAATACACATTTGATTTCTTTAAACAAATCTTTATTTTGGTAGAGGATTGTATATTTTCTTGCAGTAGCCTTTCTTGGTTTCCTGCTTGCAACTTCAGAATAAACATGTTGATGCAAGCCAGCGTATCAAGCTTAATTCCAAAGATATATGGTCATCCTCCGCTAAACAGTTACAAAAAACTAATCGTTGAGTGCCCCCCCCCCCCGTATCGAGATGCACCCATTTATAACACAGATCATGCCCGTCGTATCATTATCATTCC
>LQRL01059525.1:4700-14711 GCA_001703475.1 Hydroides elegans
ATCATTTATTTATTTTGATTCAGGAACTCCCGTATTAACCACCTTTAACAATGGATCTCGTCGATATTTTACTTTGTCTAAAATCTAAATTATTTTCCTAAGAATCAACAGCTGAATCCAAAGAAGAGCCCTAAAATAAAGCCGATTCGTGTGATATTGGTCTCCAAAACACATTATTTTTGGGACAATTTAGATTTGAGTACAAATGTTTTTTTCTTAAATATTAGAAGGGAACCAAATAAAAATTATTAAAGTGATTTGGTTTGCTTTAAATAAATAGTCTAATAAATGTACTACATACTTTCTATCAGTAGTAGATGTTTATATTTTAAAATAAATTGGATTGGTAAGAAAACTAAAATAATTCACCAATACTTTATGAGGTCACATCTAAAAATTAATTTTATTTTTCGCTGAATAATTCAAACGCCAAAACCTAAAAATAATAAATACCTAACATTGTTGCGAGGCTGAAGTTGAAGGGGCCGAAGTCGAGGGGGCGAAGTGTCTTTTTAGGGACCAAAGTGTCTTTTATTTTTGGCATTAGGGGCCGAAGTTGTAGGGGCCAACTTTGTAGGGGCCGAAGTGTCCAAATCCCGTTTTCAGCATGGAAAGTTTTCATTGCATGTGCATTAGAAGCTTTTAAGTGAAATAATGCACATTTTTAGGAATATCGTATCTATTTTAATTCACGTATATGTCCAAAATTACAAACATGAATATTCAAGGATTGGACACTTTGACCTCTACCACTCCTGGCACTGCCACTTCGCACCCTTCGGTCTTTTTTAAAAAGACACTTTGTCTCCTATTCAAGACACCTCAGACCCTCGCTCTTCAAAAAGAGAAGAAAAAGAGTTGGAATAAGCTAGAATTAATATGATAATTTTAAGCTTGAATTCTGCATAATTCACTAAGATTTACATTTAATGGTAGTAGACTGGTTGAATTATTGTTCCTTTATTTATATTACACGGAGGGCCCAAAGTGGTGGGTGTCCAAATTTAGGAACCGTAATGATTTTTACGAGGGGCCGAAGAGTCTTTTGAAAGGAGCCGAAGTGTCTCATGCTACGGGCCGAAGTATCCTTGACAGGGAACCAAACTGTCTTTTTCAAAAAGGGCCTAAGTGTCAAAAAAGGGACCGAAGTGGTAGAGACCGAAGTGGTAGGAGCCGAAGTGTTCTATTTCTAGACGGCGCTTGCTTATCTCGCACTGGTCGTTTTTTGTCCTGAGCTTTAAATTTGTACATGGACCTTGTACTTGTTTACGCATTTCTCCACTAGCATCTCTCCCCTAACACATGCAACTCGTGTCATAAGACTCATCACCACGCGACAAATGTTTAATGTTTTCATGAATCTATTTTTGTCTAAATAGCTTAAAATGAGATGTATCACTCGTCTTTTTCTTTAGTGTGTGTTGTAATCATAGTAATTGAATGACTGTTGACAGGTCTATATATTATTCTACATTTGCACGAAAACGTTTGTATTGACAAAAGAAACATTTAGCTTATCCGCATTCTTTATCCGTTTATTTGGAGTTATAAAGGGGATGTTAGAACCCTGGTCAAAAAGTCTCCGGACAAAATAATCCGGTTATTAGGTCTCCAAAAATGAAGAGCACCATACGAGGTGTTCCTCAAAAAAAGGTGTTCCTTTTCAAATTTCATCTAGCTACAAACTTTCAAAATCGGCCTTCTAGCTACAAGAATTTAAGGAACACCTTTTTAGATTTTTGTCGATTTTTATAAATTCTTTCGTCAATACAGGGATTAACTTTATTCACAAATATATATATAGGCTAAATAAACTAAAGTACAGCTAGAAATCGGTAATAAATACCAGTATTACTATTTTCATTTTTCATAAAATGTGTTCCTCTTATGATTCTAGCCAGCTAGATGAGTGTAGTGAGCTCAGCTAGCTACAAAAATACCTTTTTATATAAAAAAATGTTTTTTTTTCTAAATGTGATAACTTATTGCATATTTCAATGTTACAAGTCATGTTATGCTCAAATAAACAGTTTTTTTTTAATTGGTCGTGACGTGCCCTTCAAAAGTGACATGATATGCCAAATAAGTTTCCTGCCAAAAAGTCTCCGGTCATAAAGACGTCAATAATTACAGCATGTACCAACATTTTTTCAGCCAAAAAGTCTCCGGCCATAAAGACGTCAAAAGTGACAGCATGTGCCAAAATGCTTCCAGCCAAAAGGTCTCCAAAACTTATCAACGAGTTTGTTTATTATTGAGTGCGCCCTAAGATATCTACTTGCTTGATAATATGTTTTCTCATTTATTAACCAATGTTACTTCGGCATAAACGTGTTATCCTGGAAACTGATGAATTTAGTTAATGGTGGAAGCATTAAGTTGACGCTCAATTTGTTTATATGATTGTGAGTGTAGATCATAAGTAAGAGTCTAATTATAGTTACTGACTGACTCAATACTGTGTGTGGATGATGATAGATATAACCATACATATGATAAAAATGTATAAATAACAAATGTGAAATGTAAGTGTTTGTTCGTATATAACATACATTACATAGTGTTTCATAATTAGAAACTTATTGGCTGGAAACTTTTTGGCTGGGGATTCTTTAAATAGAAAATGTTTGGCACATCTTGTCTTTTTTGAGATTTTTAATGAGCGGAAACTTTTTGACCGGGGACTTTTTTTACCCGGATTGGTGTTGTAATCATGGAGATTTAATGATGTGGGCCAAGTCTACATAATATGTTGCGTTCGCTCGAAAATCTTTGTATTGCAAAAAAAAAACATTTCGCCTATCCGCTTTCTTTATCCATTTGTTTGGAGTTAAAAAGGGGAAGTTGTACTGTAATTTTCCTACAAAAATTAGCTCTTGTTTATACAATCCTAAAATAGGATGATGGTTCACGCAATCAGCTGGGTAATTCTTGTTAAACATTTTATGATTAACCGATGACGACAAACTCATCATAAACTATTGTGTTATAAGAAATAAGAATCCGGCCAAAAAAGGTTTCCGCCCAAATAGTTGCTAAAAATGACAAAACGAGACAAAAAGGTTCCAACCAAAAAGTTACAGCCCTAAAAGTTTTCACCCATAAAGTTTCCAAATTTGACACATGGGCCATGGCCCAAAATAAATAATCATAACCTTACATAAAAAAAATAAATGGGTTGAATTTCGGTCGCTGCGGTGAAAGATCTATTTAAAAAATCATTGCTTTAAAAGATCATGGTTTGTGAATGATGATGTATTTCAACCAGCCGTACATTTGCAATGAAGACATATTATGAAAACGATATCTTTAAAAAATACCAAAAATGACACGCATAACCACGGATATGGTTTATATAATAAAACAAGCAGTATCACATTGCGCATATCATTTTAGAGAGCATAATATTGTAATCAATATAATATTCCTTAGAAACGTTCAAAAGTTACACTTTTAGGGTCCTGGGCGCATGGGAAGATTTTTGCTGTTTTAACGTACAGATTGCCTATGATAGTTTTCTATGTATTCTTTATGGCAACAAAAACACGTCTAGCTTTTAAAACGCAATGAGCGTTTTTTTTTTTTTTGCGGTTTCAAATAAGATTGAATTGAAAGACATGGTTTGTTTTGATAAAAAATGGGCGCGATTAAGTGATTTTAACTGTGATTTAAAGAAGCTAATCCCTCTACCCTATAGTGTCAAGAGTGTTCATTTATGGCCGGTTGCAGATCACGGTGTTGGCTCCAAGCAAGGCTTGAGACAGGCTTGAGCGCTTCCTTATTTTCTTTCCAGATGCAAAACACTGGTATTTTAAAATTGATTATCGTTAAGCCTATAAATATAAATAGTGTTTACATGTAAATGTGTATGAACATTGACCTACAGATGAGAAACACCCATGTTCCTGAAATGCCCAACACCGGCTTGATGCTAACACCGTGAACAGAAACCGGCCACTAGTCATTCAAAACAGTGTAATATCTTATATTTTGCACTGTTAGAAACAACAGAATTTTAAGCTTATAAAATGGATTTCAGCTCAAAGACGAAATAAATAATTATATAGATTAGAGATTCAATTAATTTAAAATCATAGCATTTTATCCCTGCTATTAATCATTTGAGACCCGTTCTCACACATAGTATATGATGTTTAACTAACAAAAAAGATTAAACTTGCGTGATAATTTGTTTATAGATTTTTTTAATATCGCATGCTATTAAAAAAAGGTTTTCAGCGTTCTCAAAAGCATATTTTGAAAATTCATTTTATAATAAAGGTTTATATATTTCAACAACATCTAAAATATATTCGCATACAATTGTATTCGAGTCTACATTAATTTTATATCAACTTACCCGTCGATGAAACTTTACATATCCACAAAATAATGTATTTTCATATTGTTATTTTTTTTCTCAACTCAATTCTATTCAATGAGTATGAAATTTAATTTAATTATGGCATATCATAACTGCTTCAGCTGTACATGTAGTTGTCCAATTTCGAATTCTCTTAAGACAAAAATAAAAGTGGTAGATATAGAAATGAGACGCGGATGCAAAAAAAAGATATCAGCCAGAGTTTCCTCGCTCAACATATTTTCTTCCTCGTGTCGAGTCGACATAATATTTCTTTATATATTAATCACGATATATTTCAATTGATAAGTCTTGTTATATCTTTATGTATAGTGATGTATAATATATACTATGTGTGCAACAACCTGAGCGTCAAGTGACATTAGTAGGCTAGCATCGCCTCTCCTGGGATTCTCTGTCATAGCGATGTGAAATAATCTTAAAATTGTTTCGTCAAGATAACTGTTATTGTTCAATTTCGATATCACTCTGTTTAATTTCAAACCCAAAAAAGAACATCGACATAGCAAGCGTGAAAATAGTGTTTAAGAGACAATTTATTGATTCAATGGATACATACCGTAAGTTCATAACATCAATCAGATTCTTGCTTAGTAATTGCTTATAATGTATTTTCGTCGAAGCATATTATTAAGCAACAACTATCAATTTCCTATGCGATTCAAATCGTTGCTACTATAACTACACGAGCCAAACACACCACTCTAGCCCATCATTTACTCCACGACTCTACCTCCCATCCATGCTTGGGGTGTTAATTCTGGAAGAGACTTTACAGAGAGAGCAATATTAAGAAACGTAACCAACTTGATGAAACCATCAAGCTAATGACTGCCCATAGAGTGAAAGTGTATGTGATTCTACTTGTTGCTCAATGTTCCGGTAAAGAAATTATCTAAAAATGTCGAGCATATGCCAAACATATAATAACAAAATAGTACCGAGCACAAAAATATATTTTTATATCATTTTAAGTCTGACCTACTAAAAAATAGTATTACCGATTCTCAATTCTCTTCATATGAACTATGTAAATCAACAAAACAAGAAACTTTTGATTTTTCCAGCGACGAATCATCAATGAATGCGATCCTTCATGATGTAGAACATCTTTCTCCTCCGAAAACATCGGCCAGCAAGCAATTGAGTACGGCTGCAAAATATGATACTGCTTCGTGGGATTCGTTGTTAAGTAGTGTCTCTAAACATGTATGTAAGGCAGTTAAATCAAAATAAATACTAAATTCTGTACGGTGTTTTAGGTAGACTATTAGTTAATGCTTCTTTATATCATTTTAGTATTTATGTTAACAGTATAACATATATAGGTTATCAAATAGCCAGAGTGTGGAATGGGAAATACGAAAGACGCAGTCGAGACGTTGTTGTATTTTCCAAACCACACGAGATTCTATTTGATAACCTTCTTATTTTATTATTCATTAGAAATTGAAATACTCTTCCCCTTTAATACTTTTACCTGGATTGGAAATAAAATTCAGCCTCGGCCATTCAATCTATTGTTTCACGAATCACAAGCTCATTAAGTTGACAATATTTGGTTGAATGACAACTCATTCACCATTGATAAAAATGAAATTTTAATCGTTTTATGTTTTTTAATTGTATTTTACCCTGCCTTATATATTGGCCACTAGTTGCAAATATATATATATATCAAGCGTCCAGAAACGACTATGAATTCTATATATTTGCATTGAAATTTCTAAAGAATTATAAATAAGTATGTGCATTAAATGAATTTTCATGATTAACATCAGATAAAAATAAATGTAGATATATTGCACGATGATGTATTTCTAGAAGCCTATTGTCTTTTGAGAAATGTGTAAGCACAAATGTTTTCTATATCAACTAGTTTGAATTAAATCACTTACAAAAAACACGTGAAAACAAAAATGTTTTTTATTCTTCCGGGTTTCCTGTTTTTGTGCTGTTCTATCCCTCTAGAGAAAGTACTCTGGAATTATATGTGACTAAATAACACGATTGACATTAAGAAATGTTATATGACTATTTAGGACCAACATGGGGCATATCAAGAGTATATTCTTGCATTTTGGAATGTAATTGCAGCTAGATCATCTACATTAAGTTCAGTTATTATTATAAGGAAAGGCAATTTCATTTTTTAATCGATAAACCCCACGCTCTTTAACTAGGATTCTGCAGTAGTGTGGTTAAGTAAAATAAAGTTAAACAATTTTAAAAAAAATGAAAATGTGTACTCTGGTTTTGAAACAAAACCACAATAACAGTTATTATGTAACGTTAAAAATGTATGCAATTATGAATGAATCCCATGAAAACAAGGTGAAATTACACTGATGAGAAACCATTTAAAGGCAAAGAGAGTAAGCAAAATATTCAACAAAAGGAAACTATGTCATCAAATTACAGATTACAGATATAAGAGGGCAAGTCGTGGCCCTATATAGAAATTATGGTAACCAAACAAACCACAGAAGAGGCAGTACTATATGACAAATTTCAATTTGAAAATGAAAATAAAAATTGTGAGTGGCTCCCTAACAATTTTCTCTGGAAAACTAAATGGGAAAAGTGTATATAGAATTGAGGTACAATGTCAAACGTGATGAAAAGAAGAAGGTAAGCGATTATTTGTGGACGTTTGATATTGTGTTGTCAATCACTCTAATGACCAAAGAAAAATGTATTGACCGTCATAGCTAAATTGTAAATAGATGGCGCTGCACAACAAATATATAATAGCTGCTTCTGTTTAATTAAGATTTCATAAATGTGGCGTGATAGATTGGGATTAAAACCAATATGTTTTTAGAAATTGCAATTTTACTTAATATATCTTGGAACATGATATTTTAAAGACAATTTCCTATTGTAAGGATGAGCTTGTCAACATAAGCTATAGCTTATGTCACAATATGTCTTTGTTTGAATTCTACTCTATTATAAAGACTTTCGCAAAAATGTTAGCTAGATAACGCTTGCAAAGTGGAATTTTTACAAAATATAAATGAAATGATAACATTATTGAATTCAACTAATCACTAGCTGATGGTGGCCAAATTGCAGATTAAGGAAGACCAAAACTATGAATATAACAAAACTAATGTCATCAATTTGCCAAGTTATGTTTTAAGATATATTTAGTGTATTTGTTTTTGTTAAAATGCAGAACTAAATTATTAAGATAACTTAGAATAAAAATAACTTATTGTTGCATCGGATTCGTGTTTATATTGTATGGCTTTGTTAGTGATATTTGAGAGGTTGTGTAAAAATGGCATAACTTATGTTTAGTCTTGTTTAGTATTTCTGAGATTAAATAAAAGAAAACAGTTTCTCACAATTAACCAAAGCTAACAAAATTGGCTTAAATGATACAAAATAAGTTTTGGAAAAAAGTACAAGTGTTTCCTTTAACGAACTCTTAAATGTTTATAAAGTATATATCTTAAAATTGCATTGATCACTAATCTCATGGCTACAATATTTATTTATTTTTAATTAAAAAACATATATCTGCTGCAAAATAAAACTATGATTGAAATTACTGGTTCGGAATGTTTCAAAAAAATATTTTAAAAAACTCATCCGATTATATATCAAACAACAGTGTTTGCATAGGTCTAAGCCAAATGTGTGTATCTTAATAAAAAATAAATTCAAAGAGTGGTAAAATATACAAGTTTTACACAATTATTAAAGATTCCCTGAAATGTAACCGGGTGATTCAGACACACGCTGCGTACATGAATTTAATTGTAAGAACTTTCTTTTAATGTCAAAGGATTTTATTTGTAATTAGACTGTTTGGGCACTTTGTTTTGAAATCGATAAAAGGTTGTGAAAAGTATGTTTGGAGTTTGTGGAAAACACTTAAGAGCAACCACCATCAGCATAGCACATATAACAAAATCAAGAAATTCAACATGCCTAAGGTGGATTAACAAAAGTGTCATCCCGAAAATAATTTTTGCCCAAACTATTTATTATTTAACTGAATGTTGTAAGAACAAAGTTTAAAGTGTCAAATATTTATGAAATTCAATCAGATTATTTTTCTGATT
Organism: Hydroides elegans; assembly: GCA_001703475.1. NCBI lineage: Eukaryota > Metazoa > Annelida > Polychaeta > Sabellida > Serpulidae > Hydroides > Hydroides elegans. The sequence continues at coordinate 13,161 of LQRL01059525.1, forward strand.
TAAAAAAGAAGTGAATATGCAAATGTGTATTTCTTTATTCGATGGCAAAATGTAAGGATATATTTATAGATTACTTGAATACGATACGCATGTCATCAGGCCTACTCCTGGCATCGCTGCTAGTTTCGGGGAATTCTGAAGACGACCAGCTCCGCCAGGTTCCCCAGCAAGGTTTTCCTCACCCATCCGCGGCCGGCTTGCTACGAGCTCCTAGTTCACCGATTCTTGCTGTTGTAGTTCTCTTCGCAGCTCCATATGTAGCTACCCACTGATGTTTTTTCCTGGCCAGTCTTTTTCGTTTTCCCACGGCACATCCTGTGTGCTGCGACCACATGACCAGTAGACGTCTCTGTGAACTGCCTCGACGATTATATCCTTAGATTTCAGTAGTTCCCTTTGATATTGTGGTACACACTTTGACTTTGCTCTTATTATGACTCTCATGACCTCCAGCTTTTCTTCCTCCCAACTCGCCTCAGTCACCACCTGTTTCGCTAGTTTCTTGGCCCAATATGAGTTAGGCTGTTTGTAGATTTCTTCAGCCAGGTCTTCCCTACCGTAGAATAGAGCCTTCATGTACTGGTAGGCGTGTTCGGTGGACCTGAGGCTGCGTTCAAATACTTTTACTGAGCACGGATAGAAGTTGCTGAGAATGTCATTCATGACTTGGAACGCTCTGACTTTTAAGAGCGGTCGGTGTCGTCGTTTTGACCTGTCTCTTTTAGGGTTTGATGTGTTTCACTATCACATACCGCGCATTTGTGGTCTTTCGATCTACCGCGTCGGGCGGATTCGGCTGCGGCGCCACCTCGAACGCTATTCGTGCTAGCTAGTGAGGGACCCGAGTGCGAGAGCCCCGCTTTCGTGTCGCTACCTCGAACGCTAGTTTCGCTAGCTAGTGAGGTGCCCGATGGTGCGCATGCATGTGGTTCGTTGGTGTCGTTATCGGGGATTGTGTGTCTCTTTCTGTTCCAGATCCACATCGATGCGGATTCTGCGGTTCTCCCCGCCTTTTCTATTACAATGTGCCGCTCTTTTCCTGTCACGCCGAGCATCCTTAACGCTCTCCATGTGGACTGGCCTGGAAATCCGCGACAGCCGATTTCAAACGGAAAACACCATGTTTTTCAACCGTTGTCCTTGCATTTTTCGACCAGCTCCATGTATTTCAGCAATTTCCGTTCGTGTGCCTCTTCTATTCGTTCCTCCCATGGAACCATTAGTTCCATAATCACGCACATCTTGCTTTCTTTGGAAAATATGACGATGTCGGGTCGCAGGTTTGTAGGCACGATATCTTTCGGGAAGCGTAACTGTCGCTTCAAGTCTACTAGCTGAACCCAGTCGTTGTGTCTAATCAGGTATGGGCTGTATGCATTGGCGGACACCTTATGAGATGATTCTATTTCAGTCAGTTTCCATACAAAAATATATAAGTCACAGTTATTTAGCTGAGCAAAACATGCGAACAAACATGTGAACGAGCATCAAATTGGATATGGCTGAAACGAAACGATGTGAGCTGGATACCATCATGATTGAGCCCCCGCA